>JAJLTW010000055.1:0-67105 GCA_030564125.1 Myxozyma lipomycoides
GAAAAGAGGAAATAACAAATCAAAGAATAACAGAACGCAAAAGAAATAATCCAAAATACAACCCTAAACCTAAACCAAGTTCCCCTCCGTCACATTGTGTAGCCGGCCCTAGAACCCCCCTCTCCCACCCGAGGAACGAACAAAAACCAACTGACGCGAACGACGACTGTCGTTGGGCACCATCGGGCTAGGGTACTGCCCTCTCGCCCCTCTTGTCTCCCCCTTGACCCCAACCCCACAGCACCAAAAAAAATGGCTTTGGAAGCAAGCCTCACAAGAAGAAGTATTAATAGTTACTGTTAAAGCTTAAGACTTCGACGCTGTCTAGAAAGCAGCAAATGGTTTTTCGTGCTCTTTTCGATTGTTGATCCGGCTCTGGTTATGAGTATGTCGATTGCCATGCGGTTTATTTGGTTTATGTAGGCCAGCAGCAGCAGCCCCCGTTGGTCGTAAGGTTGTTGCTGCGACAACTGGCTCGATGGGTGCTGGTGTCGCTCGGGTGAATTAACCAACTTGCGTCAGAAAACATTAAGTATCAGCCAGCCGTTGTCATTATCTACCAAGAGAAGAAGAAGAAGAGGCTGCTGCTGCTGCTGTTGGCTTGTTTCAGTCAACAAACTAGACGACAGTACCACACCCTTATTGCTTACTAATTGCTGCTTACACACGAGCCCCGTGTAAAAGACTGTGAGCTGCACTTGTCTTTTAACTACGAGCCCCGCCTGCTTTTATAAGCAATTTGTGCAACCTTCTCGCGCGCCGCGATATTATCAATTTGTCTAAACTACGAACTAATTATTAGTTTTGTCGGGCGTTGATGATTGGGCTGGGCCGTCCACTCAATCACAACTCGAGATCAGCCGTTTACGTGGTTTTATTTTTTTTTCCCACTATTAGTTGGTCGCTCTTTTTATGCGACTTGTTGTTGCCTTGGTTGCCTCGGGTATATGTGAATAAGCCTCGTCGGATAGTTGTTGCCAAACCCTCCTTTTCAGTTCTTTTGACTTGTCTGGTTTGGGGCGGTAACATTTGTACACCAGAACATTTCAATCTCACTTGTTTTGAACAGGAGGATGCCTGCGGCTACTGACGACGACTTGTATCGTCAAGCAACCCAGTTCAGAGTATGGTCGTTCCTAAAGACCGATCTTGATGCCAGACGGGCTGCAATCAACTCTCGAGCGATCGAAAAGCTCCGGAGAGATCACAAAGACCATTCAATTGATCCTCTGCTTCCGGATGAAGAGTACGACTTGATCTTGTACTACTGTCGCAAAATTCAAGATCTCACACAGTTATACAAGTTCCCGTCAACGGTCAAGGCCACTGCCATATCCTACCTCAAAAAATTCTACCTTCGGTTTTCAGTCATGGATTACCACCCGAAAGAAATAATGTACACTTGCTTGTTTTTGGCGTCAAAATCTGAAAACCATTACATTTCAATCGACAAGTTTGTTCAGCCATTACAAAAAGTCACGACTGCATCTATTATCAATCTTGAGTATATCGTCGCCCAGGCACTTTCGTTCACACTAATGGTACACCACCCATTCAGTCCAATTCATGGTTATTTCCTCGATATCCAATCTGTTTTACCTCACATCTCAAACGAAGAGCTTGGCCCGGTCCACGATGCTGCCCGTAAATACGCCAACGACTCGCTGTTTTCCGACGCAGCATTTTTACACACACCACCGCAAATCGCACTTGCTTCGCTTGCAATGGCAAATTCAAAACTGATAGACCAGTATTTGTCGACAAAATTCCCCCAGCAACTTAATGTGAAGGAAAATCTTGACCAGATAATTGCAGACATTACACCGTTAATTGCCATCGGTTCAAAAGAACTTGCTCGCGAACGATTGATTGCTATTGATCGAAAGTTATACTACTGTCGGAATCCTCAAGAGCTTCTCAAAAAGCGAAAGGCAACCGGTCCTACTGAATTAGACTCCAAGAAAATTAAACTCGATAATGATACAGTCGAGCCTATACAGGAATAATTTGGTTATCCTCGTTCTCAAAACGACCTTACGGCATCTTTTATTGTACATTAGTTTGCATATATATATAGTTATAGTATTATTTTGTTATCGTAAAGCAACCCAGGAACGCGACCAGTCCAAGAATAGTATATGGTGCCGCAGCGCATCGCCCATGCAAGCGCGTTTACACCGTGCGGCAACGCGTTCGTGAGTTCACAAAGAATACAATCGACCCAGCCTATCCCTACCGTCGGTACTATTTATTGCCTGTTATGCTTTTATGTCTACTATCACCCAAAGCTAGCTACTCTACTCTAACAATAAGAATAGAGAACTTGCAGACGCATAGGTCCTGCAATGGCTGCGTCTGCAATCTACAGGACCGCACCGTTCTTGACTCTGGTCGCGTCGCTGCTATCAGTTCTTGCATCGTTCGCTATCCCTTATTCACGATACCTGTTCTCGGCTACGTTTTCTTGGCTCGCGTTTTTGTTTGTGACGCTTTTACCTATCGATAGGTTTTTTGTGGCTTCTGCAGACTCAGATTTACAGTACAGACGGATTGACGTCGCAATCTGTTCCACATGCATAGTCCTGTCGACCGTATGCGCCTCTCTGCTGGGTGAACGTGGTAATGGTCTTGCTTCTGTAAGTACATTGGAGAAGTTTATTTTTGGTTCCATATTCTAATTTATAGATTTTGATTCCGTTTCTTGTGCATATTTTGCGATTTCAATATATGGGCAGCCAGTCGGATCATGATCCAGAACGGCATTCACGACTACCTTTCGAAAAGCACCGACCTACCTATGGTACAACAAATATTGATACCGGCACGCTAATATTTATCTCTATAACCTCATTTTTGGCATTGTCTCCAAACTATCCTGGCGCATCACAGCTTGTGTTTGGTATGTGTGCTTCAATTTTTGCTGCCATCTACTTGTCAATTTCAGATATCAGTATCCCGTTGAATCGTATGGTGCTGCGTCAAATTTCTATATACACTTGCATTGGCCTGTTTTTAATGTCTCTGCTACTTGACGGCTGGGCTGGGTGGAGTGCATTAAGTACTTCAGATGGTTTAGCGTCAGTGATCATTGTTTGGTCGCTTTTTTCCGCTGCCAAGAATTTCATTATTATGCTACTGATTCAGCAACTTTCACCAATTAATGCATCATTTGTGGACCTTATTGGTATACTGTCTACAACCTTATTGAGTCGCGCGGCTTGGAAAGTTTCCGCAATGTGCGTGTCGTATATGGCTATTGCTTCGACATTATTACCACCCTCTATCGCAGATAGACGACCGAAATATTTGCCTCTGCGACTTGGAAGACTGATAAATGTTGTGATTGGGCTGTTTTTACTAATATTTGGGACTTTTCTGCTTGTAAGACCAAAGTTGGGTGGTTATTCGGTTCGAGTGTTGGCATCTCCTCGTTCGGTTGGTATTGGTAGTTCTGATGCGTGGAACACCACAATTCATCCAATATCTTTTCTCATGGATCATAAAAACACAGTCTTCACCAACATGATTGAACGACAGTCGACCACTTACCCAGAAACTGTGACTGAGTATCGTAAGCGATATGGTATCAATCCACCTCCTAAATTCGACAAATGGTATGCATACGCGACCGAAAAAAAATCGACTGTGTTTGATGAGTACGAAAGTATCTATCACAGCTTACACCCATTTTGGGGTCTTGAGCCAGCTGCAATCAGGAGCTCGGTCCGTAATGTGTTGGCTGTACCTAATAATAATCTTATGGGAATATTCATTCGATCAGGAGCTATTGTGAATGTAACCAATTCTCGAAACGATTGGTTTGATAAAGCATTGCAACAAATGATTGGAGAATTTGTCCAGTTTTTGCCTGATATGGATTTGGCATTCAACTTGAATGACTTGCCTCGGGTGATGTTACCGTTTTCAGACACTGCTGCGTTACTCAACGCGCAAATCATGACCGGTACCAAAAATGAGTTTTCACCATTACCTGCAAATGAGTTAGACACTGTAATTCCAGAGCAAACTTCATATGAATTCACAAAACTGACTCGACAGTCAATTTGGGGAACTGCAAAACTATCTTGCTCTCCTCGGTCTTCAGTTAAAATGAGTCATGTTGACTACCTAATGAAGTATGCTTTGTCGATCGGTTTCATTCGCAACTCAACCGCTGCAAAGGATATATGTATGTCGCCTTCGTACCAATCCAAGCATGGATCATTGGTACGTCCTGACGTGCTCGAGTTCATTTCTGAGCCGATTCCAATCTTTTCTCAGTCAAAGTTATCTTCATTCGGCGACATATTGTATCCATCACCAGCTTACTACGATGAGCAAGTAATGTATGACGATGGATTAGATCCGGCTTGGTCTTCTAAGCGAACCCAACTTTTTTGGCGTGGTCCTACGTCTGGAGTGTATTCATCAAATGGAGAATGGATCAAAGGTCACCGGCAACGAGCTTTGCAGTATTTTAATGATTTCTCTCAAAACTGTACCATGCTTATGAATCTAGACGAGATTCGGAATATGTATAAAAAATTCTTTCAGCACGGGGGGCAAAAGTCTGGCCACCATGATGGCAAGAATGAAGATAAGATTGCTCAAGCCATGGATGACGCAGGTCTACGTTATAAACGCGATGAAGCTGTAGTAAAAGAACCGGAAAAACTAGCTAAAACTGAATTGCCATCAACGACCGGTGGAGATACGGCAGAACCTAAAGTTGAAAGTGCAGGCACAATCTATGACAAGGGAGATGATAGCGTACCAGAAGATGATTCTGGCAAGGAAATCGACAGCGAAGGTAATGATGGATTTCTCGAACCACCAGAAGAAATACCTGACGCTGATGCACAACCGTCTGAATATGTCGAGCAGACAATTTCCAAATCTATATTTCAAGAATATGTGAACATGGCATTCGATTCTTATACTGATTGTGAGGAAGTAGATTGTCGTGCCCAACGTGATGCGTTTGGAGCTTCAAATTCGGTTGCTACGGTTGCAGATGACTGGAGATATAAGTATGTGCTTGATTTAGACGGCACTGGATTTTCAAATAAATACTACGCATTACTACGATCTAAATCCGCAGTGGTAAAGCAGACATTGTTTAAAGAATGGCATGATGAGCGACTTATTCCCTGGGTACATTATTTCCCACTTTCGCCAGGTCTAACCGAAGGATTTGAAATTTTACGCTTTCTAGTAGAAAACGATGGGTTGGCAAGACATGTGGCTGCTCAATCACGTAAATGGGCTGCAAAGGCGTTGCGAAAAGATGATATGTCGGTATATTTTTTCCGACTTTTGCTTGAATATGGTCGAATAATTGACGACGATCGTACCTCAATTGGATGTAGCTAGTTGATAATGGTTGTTGTTGTTTTTTTTCTTCTTTCTTGTTTTGGGTTGTCTTAGAAACTTCTACACTAATAGCAAAGTAATCGCATATTTATAATATTAAAACCGAAGTTCGGAATAATTGGCAGTACTTGGTATAGGTTAAGTGTCTGTAGCTTAATTTAAACTGTTATATATATATGTTATGCACATAAGTTATGTACGTATGTTATGTTTCGTTGGCCGGGCAATACTAGTTAACTTAGTTATGCAAGTTACGTTATGTATACATAATATTAGCTAGCAACGCGCTCAGGAACCGGAGAAAAGCTTAACCACGAAGTGACGACGCCACCAAAGAAACCGGGCACGCGAGAAGGACGGCGACGACGTCGTCCGGTGCACGGCTGTTGAGTTCAGCTTCATGATCTAAGATTTATGCGGACGGTTGTGTTGTGTCATGGACCTTTAACTGTGGGCGCAAATTTGAGATCTTCGGTTTGAGGCTTGTGTTTGAGTGACATTGTCCAGGAACCATGTGGTGGTTTGCCGCCATGGCGCTCGCCCTGTTGGTGGATAGTACCGCAGCCGAGCTATTTAGTACAATAACAGTGCCAGGAACAGTCCAATTTGATATCGAGGCATATTCGGTTGGTAGGGGATCAAGCGAATTTGTGCCGCTGCATGCAACCGACAGCGTATTCTTGGACGGCGAACGAGTGCATCATGACCGTCAGGATTTCTTGTATATGGTCCCAGTATCGCTGGGCACGCCGCCACAGAAGATGATGCTGGCGATTGATCTCGAGCATTGGGATACGTGGGTGCAGACCGAGTCCAACAGGGACTGTGAACAAATCGACATGGGTCTCTGCACTGTCACCGGTACATTCGACAAAGGCCAGTCGACGACGTCCCGACAGGAGCCGATCATCGCAAAGTTACAGTATGACGACTCGGAATATATCAGAATTACTTTTGTTCGAGACGTATTTACTCTTGACAACAGTACAAACCAGCAAATGATCCGGTTTGTGTTTGGAACTTCGCTCGAGGGCACAGCGATGTTTGGTCGATTTGGGTTGGGCATGGCAATAAGGCAGCCAAACACTCGGGTGAGTTCATTCATGGACAGTGTGGTAGCATACGGAGTCACACAGACGCCTGCGTTTTCTTGGTGGATAGAAGATGATTATAATTCAACCGGCAAGCTGATGTTTGGTGGGATCGATAAATCAAAATTCTACGGAGAATTGCGAAATATCCCGATCCATCCTTCCAGCGGCCATGTGATGACTGCATATAGAATCGGGGTCTCGTCTATAGGTTACACAAAAAACAAAGCCACAAGGCCGGTTATCAGAAGTGCATACGGTTTTTTTGCAAATCTGGATCCAACCTCATCCTGGAGTTATTTGCCATGGCGAGTTGCTAGACAAGTCGCTCATAAAGCTGGAGGTTCCAAATTTGATCACCGATTTCAAGCATTTTTAATTGATTGCGCAACTATTAATGCACTCGAATCTACAGGGTTTGAGTTTATTTTTGGACATGCTAGATTGTTCGTGCCGTTACGACAGGTGGTTACTCAAGTTGGGTTACAGGACGACGGTGTTCCGGTGTGTGCATTGTCGATAACGTCGGCAGAACCAGAACGACGATTACAAGGTATGATGTATGATTATATTATTGGAGATAACATTTTACGATCAGCGTATGTGGTTTATGGTGAGTACTATACTTGGTAATTATTTGTCATTATCCCAGCAAGTTTTATTAAATTTTTTTTTTTTTAGATTCGAAGCAAAAGGTGATCTCAATGGCTCAGGTCGCACGCAACAACATAACGGCAGATATCCAAGCATTGGGACCTGAAGGTGTACAGGATCGTACTAAAGGTCTACCTATGATAAACCATCATTCACGACAACCGTGGTCGGGCGGAGGAGCATTTGACCATAAGATCATGATGGTGATATTATTGATTGTCAGCATATTCCTGGCTAGAGTGATTATACAGAGGTGGTGGTATATTCGTCGAATATCACACTAGTTTGACGACAAATTTTGTTAGCATTACTAGAATGGATCTGTATTTTATGTAAAATTAAATCTGGTACAATGATAGAAATTGTACACTATTAGTATCACCCAATTAGATCACGTGGCAGGTGGAAAAATTGATTTTGCCAAAATGGGCCTTAACTGACTGAAACTGTATGTGATTGGCAAGGCGGTTTATATACACTCAGACTAACAGAGAAGAACAACATAACAAAAATGTCAGAGATAGGAAGTGAATTGCTGGAAAACTTGTCCGAATCTGATCGCAAGGAGATCATGACATTTATCGAGAAAGAGAACGCCAGCACAAAGATTCAGACAAGTGAGCGCCCGCCAAAGGTCCAACATTTAAAATCGATTTTACTTACCAACAAACAATAGATGTTCACAATTTCACCGATCTTTGCTTTAAAAAGTGTGTCCAGACACCTATTTCATCAAATAGCTTAAACTCGACTGAGAATGCATGTATGTATGATTGGGGCGGACCAACCACAGGGGGCCGGGGTGTTTTTTACTAACTTGTAGGCATGGTATATTTTATAAAAGGGCTATAGAGTATAGTACTTGTATTTTTTGAACTAACAACTTATTAGCAAAATTGCGTGAACCGATTTTTGGACGCGAATATGCATGTGGTGCAGTTGTGAGTGCAGACCCCCCCCCCCGGGAGCGCGAGTTCAAGTGGTTTTATTTCTATCAGTCACTAATACAGCAGTATTTCCAAAGCAGCCAACGGTCGTTAGTCAGTCCTTGTGGCTACTGTTTTCAGCTCTTGACCATTCTGATCTGGTCAAGAAATTTGTACATAGGTTTATAGTTATATATATATATATTTATAATCGCGCCAACCGAAACAAACACCATACTTCACAGCACACCCCAGGCGCCAAGCGTTCTGGTGTCACAATTACTTTTTGCCATTAACCTCTTTTTTGCCTTGATACATATATTATGTATGTAGCGTATGTACGTACTTTAAACCCATGGTTTCCCTGGCGGGGAGGGGCTTTTTGCTTTGCTTTGCTTTGCTCCAGTGAAGAGTTATGTAGCGCGTCGGGCCACCTCGAACGCGCAAAGCAGCTCCAAAAACACGGTCAAACGACAGCTGCAAGTATGTACTCTGGCAGGTCTAAACAATGATTCTTATCGAGCAGATGGACCCGGTCGAGAGCGTAATATCCGTCCGGGCAGTGCTGTCGGTGCTGTGCCTGGCCTCAGAATCCAGGGGCAACCCCCGGTTCCCGGGCTCCCGAGGACGTCGTCGTCCGTCGTGCAGCCAATAAATATAATACATACCTTAAAATATCTCCCTCGGAGAAGGCGGTGACGCGTTCGATGCAGACCAAGAACTAACTGGGCGTCAGCCAAGGGGACACTGACTGAAAAGTCTGACGGGCCTTTGTCTGGTTGTAGTTCTTTTATAAGAGAGAGCGCTCCTGCTTCTGCACGTCGTCGTCATTTGGTTGGTGCATCACTATAGTTAACATAGACAACCCATACATAATATCATCCCAACATGCGGTTTTCTGCGGTACTAGCTGGGCTAATTGCAGTGCCTGCAGCGGCAGTGCTGGCGTCGCCAGTGGCCGGTCGACCAAGCGACCGAGCATCAGGCGTGGTCAAGGTCGACTTCAGCAAGACGTCGCTCCAGGACGGTCTACGGCGGATCCGCAAACGAGACACAACGTCGATGACGCTCGAGAATGAATTTTCCCAAGGCGCATATCTGGTCAACATCTCGCTGGGGACCCCGGCCCAGACCGTCCAGGTCCAGCTCGACACAGGGTCGTCGGACCTGTGGGTTCAGTCTTCGTCTGCCGACGCCTCGTGCTCGCAGCAGGACGCCGACGACTGCGACATCGGCGGCACGTTCACGTCGTCGGACTCGTCGACGTTCACCGAGACTTCGACCGAGCTGTCGATCACTTATGTCGACGGCACGTATGCCAACGGCGACTATGCGAAGGACACGCTCGCGTTCGGAACGATTTCGATCGACCAGTTCATCTTTGGCATTGCCGAGAACTCGACTGCTGCATATGGTGTGTTTGGGATCGGGTTTGAAGAGGACGAAGCGGTGAAGACGACGTATGACAATTTCCCGACGCGACTGGTCAACGATGGTGTGATTTCGTTGCGTGCTTACTCGCTCTGGCTCAATGATGTTGACGCCGCGACCGGATCGATACTGTTTGGTGGAATTGACCTTGAGAAGTTTACCGGCGACTTGGTCACAATCGACATGCTTGCGTCGTATGGAGATGACTATTATGCCGAGTTTTTGGTTTCGCTGACAGAGATTGCGTACTCAGTCTCCGACAGCAATTCTACTACGCTTGATACCTCGACGCTCGATGTGGTTCTCGATTCTGGTACTTCGTATGGCCTGCTGCCGTTCAGAGTGGTCGAGAGCATTGCTAACAGCATCGGCTACCAGACCTACGATGAAGACTACGGGTTGTATATTATTGATTGCTCGATGCAGGACTCTAGTGCAACTGTAGATCTCACATTCGCGGATTCGGCTACTCTCAAGGTTGGACTTGACCAATTAGTCGTCCTTATCGAGTCCGATGGCCAGGGCGGTGATACTTGTGCCCTGGGTATCCAGAGTGCAAGCTCATCATCATCTCCTTCGGATGACTACCAATCAAGTCAGACGTACTTACTCGGAGATGCGTTCTTGCGGTCAGGATACTTTGTCTATGATCTCGACAACAAGGTTATCTCGATCGCCCAGGCTGTTTTCAACACCGACTCTAGCGACATTGTTTCTCTCAACTCTTCCGGTCTCTCTGGCTCTAGTACGTCTGGCAAGGGCTCGTCAAAAGTTTCAGGTGCGATTTCAATCAAGGCATCATTATGGACAGCTGTCACTGCAGCATGCGCTGTTGTGTGCTTGGTGTAAAAAGCAGGAGTTTTTTTTTTTTTTATGACATTTATAGTATTTATGGTGTTTGTTTTTTCGTATACATTTTGTTTTTGTTTATTTCGGTTATGGTTTGTCAACGGATATAGTAAATAGATGCATAGAGTTTGAAAGAGTGACAGAGTTTGCTTGCGGTTAACTATATAAAACAGCTTTTAAAAAAAACATATGTATTTTTATTATTCTGAGGTTGTTAATACTATGTTCTTTATGAAAATCGAGTTTTGTTCTAAATTTCTCGAGTTCCTTTTTCAGGGGAATGAACACGGAAAACAATCGCGTAAGTTTAGAATGTCAGTAAACTTCAACGTATCAAACTGAGACAGAATGTTCAATAGAAAATTTCCTAAACTATCTATTTACACAGACAAATTAGATTTCAGACAAGGTAAATAACAATGTATTCCCAATAATCTAATAAATACCAAAACTGCAATTCTGTATACAATACGCCTCTTCAACCAACTATCACCAAGGTAATCTATCAACAGTTGTCGACCTTACGTTAATACCCGTCGCCCCAAATCAAGTGACAAATAATTTTGTGTTGTCGATTTGCCTGAATTGCGACCAGATCAAGACCTTAAAGTTGGAGATCTGGTGCGTCAGAAAGTGATACAT
Source organism: Myxozyma lipomycoides (assembly GCA_030564125.1). NCBI lineage: Eukaryota > Fungi > Ascomycota > Lipomycetes > Lipomycetales > Lipomycetaceae > Myxozyma > Myxozyma lipomycoides. The sequence continues at coordinate 10,967 of JAJLTW010000055.1, forward strand.
AGTCAGAAAACTTGCACTCCCCAGAGGAGGCTAAGATTATCAAGCAAGTGATCGAACAAGAATTCGATCGGAGATGCTGGATATAGAATAGATACAAAGTGTACTGTTTACAATTACATTCTATTAACTCCAATTTTCTCGAGATTTTTGGAGCGAGTAAAGAGTGAAGGGAACCAGTGAGACTATAGATTGGTGCTTTTGGTTTACGAAACTGGCAATTTTCTTAATAGGTTTTACTGTTTGTAACAAAAGATACTAAACTAACTATATATCCCTTCTCTTTTTTTAATTTTCTCTTTCATGAATTTTCCAAAAATATTCTTGCCATGATTTCTCCAAAATTATTTTTTCTCTTTTTACTTTTGTTTTCATGAATTCATTTTCCCAAATTTTTTTTTTCTTCAGTTTTTGTTTTTATATCATGCACTTTAATTGACGCATATTTGATTAAACAAATACCACTTATTAGTACCGCCATTAAACATGCGTCGATTACCTTAAGACGAAATTCATCAAAACATTTGAGTATCAAATTTGGTAAACTGTTCAAATAGCAATCTCGGATATTACAAATAAACACAAAAGCCATATTCTAAGTCACATCGAGCATCGCAACAAGGCGGGAATAAGTATCGGGTTGGTCAAATCTGAGACCACAAGGGCTTGCGTTTCGATTAATAAAAGCAAGATCAGTTCTGCCCACGGCCATACGGACGAGATATTGTGACATCGACAAATTCAGACTTTTGTTAGCATGGGTAAAGTGAGATAAAGCGGTATACTTACTGATGGTTCGCTATGTAAGACTGGAGGCATTAATTGTTTAAACGATGTTTCAAGTTCGACTCAGTCGCATAGAGAATGTTGTCATTCAAAACCTGACATACCTTAACGTTCTGCCAACGACATGCAAAAACTCTCACACGGTCTGTCAGGAGCATTAAGGGTCGATTGTGATAACTGCTAGAGAAATGAATGGTGTAATCACCATCTGAAGTTCTAATGTGGTCGGTAGTGGTGGATTCATTCACCACATCTTGAACAGTAGCGTTCTCGGCCGTGGCTGTGTGAGACTCAGTCATAACACTTTCGCTTTTACCTTCATTCCCGGCTAATTCTGGTGATGACTTTGTGATTTGTCAAAACCCTCGCAAATAACCTTTGCCTCGGAGGCGGCTCGCGATAAAATCGTTGATAGTTTGCGAAGTGTAACAATCATATCGTCCTTTAGTAAATTAGTATGGATATGTGAGATAAAGCGATATACTTTCTGGTATCGGTTTGAGGTATTGGTTGTTTCAAAGTCATTTCAAATCGTGCGACTTGGCTATAAAGAGAAATGATTTGTTCATGTGTTGGAAACAGATTGCTGTTGTCAGAAACATTCGGCGTAAAGCTTGGTGTTTTGTAAAAGAGAGGAGTAGTATCGTCACTATCTGCGTTTTGAATGTGGCTTGTGGAGACCTCAGCTTGAATACAGCCAGCTTCGTTAACGGCGTCTACAACAGTAGCATTCTCTTGCACACCATTATGAGTCTCAAGGATGAAACTGTCGTTTTCAGGTCGATGAACACTGTCGCCAGCATCATTTTCCGTGGAAACAGTGCTCTTGGACCGAGCGGCCAATAATACTCTTGACAGCTTGCGGAGTTGTGAAAATCATATCGTCCTCTGGCAAAGTAGCAAAATCGGTAGGTATGCGAGGCTTCGAAGTCGTCGAAGTGAAATCAGATATGACTTTGTTGTCGTCGCGAACATTGGGAGTAGACGTTGTCAATTCGCGAGAGGAGCCAGTGGTATAGTCATGGTCGGTAGTGGTAGATTCATTGACGACCTCTTTAACAGTAGCGTTCTCAGCCGTGGCTGTATGGGACTGAACCATAACACTTTCGCTGTGACAGTCATTCACGACTGAGTGTGATGATTTGTCAACAGTCTGACCAACAGAAGAGTCCTCGGAATCGGGAACAGGTTCCCACACTTAGTAAACCTTACCGCCTTGGAACGAATTGGCGACAAAGCTCTTGATAATTTGCAAAGCGTGAAGATCATATCGTCCTCTTGTGAGTGCGATTTGAAATGGCTGAACTGTGATCAGAATTTTCAGCCGAGAATGCTGACTTAGGAGATAGGTATTCTCCGACACCTGAAAAACAACAACAACAGATTTCGAAATTATTGCAGTCGCTCCCAATAGTAACCTCAGGCTGCTTTGGCAAGATGTCACTATTTAAATCCAGTCGTCTTTTCCGCTATTTTTGTCCATCCGTAATGTCCAGGTGGCACGAATGACGATCCAAGAAAAGCGAAGCTGGGAAACATTTTTTCATTGGCAATCGTTGATTCGGTGTAGCTCTCGTATTCGACTGAACACATGTTTAATTGCTCTTGAGGTTCGGTGTTGTTGAGAGATGGATGTTCGAGTATAGAGTTGTATTCATCATTGTTGGTATGTTTACTGTTTGCTAGTGGAATAGCAGAGTACTTGGAGGCACCATTGCCTTTACCATCATTGTCAATATAAAATTCAAAAGAAGAATTAAAACCATTCAACATCTCGTCCATGGTATTCTCCAGTTCGAACAAGGTTATTTTCAAGGTTGAATAGGTATTCAGATATTCCAGTCTCTGAGAGAGTATACGGATGAGAGTCAAAAGAATAGCAAAACATGTTGAAAAAAGAGTGGTTGCAAGTTCTATTGAAAGTTGTAGCAAAAGATGGTGCTTTCCAAAAGCAAGAGAAAGCGAGTGGAGATGGGACGTGATAGTTATAGCGTCTCGGCTGCAGTCGCGGCCTGAAGGGCACAAGATCGCGTTCGATATGTTGACAAACAAATCCAGGCCCCCGACTCAGGAACAGGACTCTTCAGGACTTAGGAGTCTCTCCATTTGAAACCAAAGCCCAGTCGCGTAGGGTTGCGACTAATGAGCTTTTTCGACAAAGTCGTCATAGCTGCATACAGACTATGTGCACCATAATTAACCGAGGAAACACAAGCAGACGATAACGACGAAGTTATCATAATCTCAAGTGACGACGGCAACTTCAGTCTTTTACAAATAACGCTACAGTGAGAAACGAAGAAGACTCAATCAGCGACGAATTGCGCAGTCGGTCTAACTGTCAGAGCGAAAAATGCAAACCGGTCTAGAATGACCGCAAATGCTAGTTGTTCCGCTATATAGAAAAAATATAATATTTACGATGATGCTGGCAGATTTTCATGCGATAAAACTGTCGTTGGAACACCATTCAATAAAAGTGATTCACTGCTGCACTCAAGACCGAAAATTCACCCGCATTTTGCGCAACGATTATCCGGAATGACGAACAATTGCTGATACAACGAAGACTTTGAACGCTATCGAATCAAATAGAAGATATACATGAGATTCGATTGCAAGAGCCCTGTTATGATGCAGTTTGATTTTAGCGAATGCGAAATGATGTTTTATTATAGACACTATGGGTTGTTTTTGACTATTTGGCACTTTTTGCAAATAGTCAAACCAACACTCTGTATCAAAGCGTATACAAGGGAACGTACTGTAGAACATTTAGCGGCCTCAGCCTTATTATCAGCCATTCGCTGTTCCAATTTACGTGGTAGGTGGCATGTTCAATATGACCCTGTGTAATATACATGGCATGAAACACAGCGATCTCAGTGGCTACGCAGTCAAAATCAGCTTGCCTTAGTCCGAACATTTGCACAGAAGAGCACGCAGATACGCTTACTGCAGCTGAACTTGAACATCAGTAAAAAACAGTGCTCGCTTCGTTATCAGTCATGTCGTGGAAACACTCTCTGGTTCTGCTATTCTGTTGCTGATGGATTCCACACATGGAACCAACCTGCTCAAGACAGAGTTGTTTGCAGTCATGACAGAAGTTCAGCGACACAGTAGCATATCTTCTCATGATAACTCCAGCTGGTGGTAATTTCGCTGCCACTCAACGACCAAGACGGGCACTTATTAGGATGGGAAGCGGGAGACCAGGCTGCACTCCTTACTCATTTTTACAGCTCCTGGCAGACCCGTGGTTTTAATCCAATGTTTTTTTCTACAAACAAATTTTCTCGGAACTTCGGGCAGTTTCCAACGTGTGGCCTACCAATGTCAAACAACAGCTGCGGCACGCGTTATAGGCATTGATGCAAAGGCTAACAAGATCAGTACAATGGTCATGACACATCCCAGTTACAACATAGCCCAGCTAATTGACAATATCCCAAGCGTTTGAAGCCTGCTGGGGGACAATGACGAGTCGAAGACCAGGAGAGCACGGTACAGGCAAATGTACCTGTGCCTCCAGATCTCGAAACTATGACAGGAGCTTTGCATTCGACATCAATCACATGCATCGCCGGGAGTATATTTCGATGTTTATCCAGCATGTTAATGCATACTCATTATTGCGACCACAAACGGGGAATATTCGACGCCTGAGGAGATATACATCGGCTGTCTCAGCGAGCTCTAAGAAGATATCCATGCATTTTGTCGTCACGTATCATTAAAGGATTCCTCTTCCGTTTGTGTAACAAGCTCGAGATGTTCTTATTAAGCTAAGGAATTCACTCAATGTTCGGCTGAGGTAGCTCGTAAAGTTTAAATATCGATTTATCCCGTTCAACTTTTTGCTCGTGAAATTGTTACTGAAATCGCGAAGCGAGTCAATCTTGTCATGAATATCCTTCATTTGCTTCTCATCGTGCCTTGTTAGATTAGCCTCCTTCTCAAGCAAGTCCTTCGTAAATTTCTTAATTAACTGCGGACCTATGCATCGTTAAAATTAATCAGTTGCACAGAAAAAATATCGTCCATAGTTAGGTGGGCCGACATTGTCTGCAATACATGGAAATCTTCAGTAGCTGCTGCTATGAGAACTTCATCGTAGCCCGGAGGTACTGTGGTTCGCGAGTTAGTTATATTAGCACTTATTGAGTAGTGTCGTCGTTGCCGCCGTTTGAATCTTCGTCAGACCTGTCATGAATGCCTGGGTGGTCATCATCTTGAGGAGGACCCTGTCGTTCCAGTTTGACGGAGGTATCGACACTCTTCCGAATAATTAGCTTATCATGGTGAAAAAAGGTGGCAAGTGGCTCCACTCCTTCTATTGGCCATCAAAATAACCTCTGGCACTCGTTTTTAACATCTGATCAAGTGGTTGCATTGGAAATAGGCGCTGCTCAGAAAGTCTGGAGAGCTGCACGCCCCAACAGTCGGATTCGTATGCCGCTCCTCAAGTTCACCAAGCTGTATCAGCTGCGCTTCGTCAAACGTCTCCTGGAACTCCACTTTCTTTACTCGACGCCAGAACTTCAAGTCATCCGAATACCTCGGATTCAGCTGGTCTTCCAGGGTGCTTCTCTGCCGCGGTATCACCACTGTCACAATAATATAAACCATGTGGTCTAGCCTCGGTCGGGTCATGTCCCTTGAATAATCATGTTCAAATTGTTTCATTATTAGGTTTGAGTAATGTATTGATCAACCAAAATTTTTCCGAGGACGAAGTCAGTTAACGTGTTATTATAACCGTTTTATTTTTACCGACGAGTCGTGACGAACTTCGGAATTTACCCGGACAAGAAGGCGATAACCGGGGGAGGGGGTTCAATTTGTGAAGCTACGCCTCGAACGCGTAATGCAATTTCACAAGATCGGTTGTGAACTACTCGCATTCAAGAACATTCTACAAAAGTACTTGAATTATGGGAGCTGTTTTAGCAATACCTAGCCTTGCACTACCAGCGGTTGGCAGCGTTGCAACGTATGCGCTCAGCTGCTTTGGAGCTGCTGCGTGCTCGACCCTGTTCAGCGCTTGCAACAAGTGCTCATCAAGTCTGTCGACTAGAATTGCATATGCACTGCTGTTTATTGTAAACTCATGTGTAGGTTTAAACTTTACTTTTTTTTTTTTGAGTGCATAGCCAGGTACTAATGAGACAGCTATCATGGGTAATGCTGACACCTTGGGTGGTAAATAAGCTAGAAGGCATCACACGAGATTATGTCAAGTTCAGCTGCTTCGGTGCTGAATGTACTGGATTTGTCGCAGTTCACCGAATTAATTTTGCACTTGGAATGCTGCATTTGATATTAGGAACTGTCTTACTTGGAGTTACTAGCACCCGCGACAAACGATCAGATATTCAGAATGGATTTTGGGGAATTAAGATTCTTGGCTGGATATTCCTTATTGTGATGTCATTTTTGATTCCAGACGGTTTTTTTGTGTTTTGGGGAAACTATATTTCAGTTATTGGGGCTTTTATTTTTATTATCTATGGCTTGGTATTATTGGTTGACTTTGCACACTCGTGGGCCGAGACTTGCTTGAACAAGATCGAGACCTACGATTCTCCAACCTGGAGATTTATTTTGATTGGTTCTACTCTGGGCATGTATATTGGCTCACTTGTGCTCACTATTTTGATGTACGTGTTCTTTGCCAAGAGCGGATGTTCTATGAACCAGGCGGCTATTTCAGTCAACTTGATCTTGACGTTTATTGTGTCGGCGATCTCTGTCAATCCAACTGTGCAGGAGTACAACCCTCAGGCAGGTCTTGCGCAGTCAGCGATTGTTTCGATTTATTGTACCTACTTGACTATGACTGCAGTGGCTGGAGAGCCTGATGATAAATTGTGCAACCCATTGATTCGCTCTAGGGGTACAAGAACTGCCAGTGTAGTGATGGGAGCAATTTTCACATTTTTGGCAATTGCTTATACCACGATTAGAGCAGCCAGTCGGACCGGATCTGGAGGATCGAGTGGTGGCGACGAATATGGATATCAATCGATCGATCAAACAATTACATCGCCACCTACGAGGCAGACTATGCGTCAAGATGTTATTCGGGCAGCAGTAGAGCAAGGTTCGCTCCCACCATCTGCTTTGATGGATATTGAAGGAGAAGATGAGGACGAAGGAGACGGTAGCCAGTCAGAGTACAATTACTCTATTTTCCATTTTATCTTCTTGCTTGCAACCCAATGGACTGCAACATTACTTACCATGCAAGTCAATAAGGACGACGATGCCGGGTTTGTGCCAGTTGGTCGTACTTATTTTTATACATGGGTCAAGATCGTATCGGCTTGGATTTGCTTTGCTCTTTACACTTGGACACTTATTGCTCCGATTGTGGCACCAGATCGATTTGGAGTCTAACGCTGATGGATTATGATTGTTCTCTTTTTTCTTTTTTTTTTTTTTTTTTTTGTAAATTTGTCATTGGGTGTTGGAAGTTATAATAAAGCGGTTTAACTAATATATTTTATTACCAAAATCGTTCAATGCATACCAAAAACATTATCAAAACTCCAAACTCCAATATACAGCAAAAGACCCTTGAGGAAAACTTTTTGGGTAAAAAACATAGTTTCATGAGGTTTCGTCAAATAGTGGATCAATATCTGGATCAATTCTTGACGATATTCGTTCGATACCATCAGTAGATTTTGCTCTACTTTTGGATGCATATTCAAAAACCTCAGTTGATGCTTTTAAACCGAGTTGTAGTTTCTGAATATTTTCAACAATAGTTTGAGCCTGATTAGAGTAATTCTTGAAAATCTCTTTAGCTAAAATGATATTAATATATATATATATATATAAACTATCCCGTGAACGTGTTCGAACTTACGATTTGAATTTGGATCCGCATTGGCAACTGTTCTCAAAAGCCTGGGTATTGCTGTTCGCAATTCAACAAGCTAAATATCATTAGCTCCAAATTAAGGGAAGAGGATCATTGGTATCATGAGTTTTACTTACCTGCTTGTATAAATCGTCTAGTTCAGATATGCCAGCGCGGATGTCATCAGTAGTTGAGAATCTCGGAACCTCTACGACTTCTTGCTTGACAGCAACAGAAGTCAAGTCATCAGTAGTGTTCACCTTAGTCTCTTCGATAGTGCTATCGGTTTGAGGTGGTTGCGAATCGGATCCAGTAGAGAAATCAAGCCCATCAAACAGCGAACTATCAGCAGGATCAAACGATGTCAGGTCGATAGGCACCGCCTCATTGATCGGTTTTGAATCGCCATTATTTTCGTCATTGTCTATCGTAAACCCTTCCATTGTCCGATGCCAACAATAACAATCTGCCGGTCGGGTGAGGTATTCAAGATCAAACTCGAATAAAATCTGGAGTTCTCATCTGGATGTATGCCGGAGCTGAAGTCTCCAGGGCCGGGGGGCCTAGGGTTAGTTAGAACTTCAATCACGTGAATAAGTTACCCGGCGAGCTTAAACTTTGCTGGGTGTCAGCACATGCGCACATGGTGCGTGACGGATGTGCCATCACCACAACGAACAACTCGCAAACCATAATAAATTACAGAACACACAGCAAATAGCCCCCAGCCACTGAGTCAAACTCCTGCCGGAACGTCCGAAGCGAGGTGGGTTGATTACACAACAACAGTCAGCAGCACATACAATGTACAGTAATGAGTCGGTTGAGATACGTACAGTATGATTACGCCAGGGTTGCCTACAAGAGCGATCGAGTGCGACATAGCAACAAGTCCGGCGGTGTGGTCATCATCATCATCATCATCACAATTCCTTCCATATTCAGCACTAAGTGGGTGTGTTGGTATGACAGTTAACTACTGTAAATGCCTATGTATGTACTGTATGTAGGGTAGGTATTAATATAGTTCCGTACATAATAAGTTCAGTAATGTATCTTATATCTCTCTGCCTAAGAATAGCTGCTGGCGGGAAAATGTGATGTGTGTGTGGCGCGCCGGCTGCTCATTCGCTGCAGCCAGGCTCGATCCGTATCGGGGAGCGCGAGTCGTATTCGGGTTGGTGGTGAGGAGGACCTCTTCCCGTTATCTGGCTGTGGCTCGATAACACACACACGCGTGACCGCAGGCAGTGGGTACGATCACCTCGTATGACCGCGCGGGTTGCCTTACTGCAGACGGCCTCAAGTCTAATCACCCGCGAGCACTAGCCCCGTAGCTGCTGTCAGCGCAGTGCGATTACATACGGGCCAGGGCCCTCTCCCTCCTCGTCGTCCTCCGGCTGGGCTATGTATGGCTCGTCTCCCCTTCCTCTCATGTAGATTCTTTCTGGACTTTCCAACACCGCTCCGTCCAACACAGAAGAGTAGTAGCTCCAGTGTGGCCGTATCGTTGTCGCTCGTGTGTTCATATCTGTTTGTTCCCTTTTGTCACACATCTGTCCGCCAACTCTTTCATTATGGTCGTCGACAGAAACACTGCGGCCCGGTTCGCGTCGCTTGTCGCCAACTTCTACGTGTGTATGTATCTCCAGACTAATCCAGCAATCAGCCTGCTGAATTCCTGACACTGTTACGATTTAAATGTCCTGACTTGTTTTTTTAGCGCTAGGATCTGGAACTCACTATGTCTACTCTGTCTACGGTCCTCAGCTCGCCGCGCGACTGGGCTTCTCGGCCACCGAATCGGAGGTGATAGCAACCCTGGGATCGGTCGGTGTCTACCTGTAAGCTGTCAACTGTGAATTTTTTTTTTCCACTGTGTGGATCATCTAATAACCTCTATAGAATTGCTCCGGCTGCCGGTGTCTTGATCGACCGAAAGCCTCCCCATTTCTCCATCATGCTCGGCGGTGCGCTGATCCTTTTCGGCTACATGATGATGCGATATGCCTACGTTTCTGAGCTTCGATCGGTCGCATTCGTTGGTATTTTTATGGTTATTGCTTCAATGGGTAACACTTTTGCCTATCACGCCTGTGTTAAATGCGCTGCTGTCAACTTTCCTCACAAGCGCGGCACTGCTACTTCCATTCCTGTGGCCGGATACGGTCTGTCGGCCTTGTTCTTTTCTCAGATTGGAAACGCTGCTTTTCCCGGCGACACTGGAAAGTTTATGCTTATGCTTCCTTTGCTTTCGTCTGGTCTTGTGTTTTTGGGTCTTCCATTTGCTCGTCACATCCCTCTCGACAAGATCGAGGACCCCGAAGCCGTTTTGCCGGATGACCTTCAAGATCTTGAGACTGACGCTCTTATCCGCCACACTCGTACCAATGATTCTACCATGTCGCCTGAAAGTGAAATCAAGAAGAAGGAAGGATACTCGACCATTTCCGAGCTCGAGCGCACCACAACCGCTGGCTCTTCTTCTGCTTCGTCAGAGTCTACCAGTGCTGTATTGAGCGACGAGCTTCCTAAGGACATTGCCCAGCATGTCGATATTCACGGATGGGCTTTGTTCAAGGACTGGCGTTTCTGGATGCACTTTAGTATCTTCGGTTTTTTGTCTGGCTGTGGTCTTATGTACATCTTGTCTCTCGGATACGTCTTGCGCGCTCTGTTTACCTACAACAACCCTTACATTTCACCTGCAGACCTTTCCAAAAACCAAGCTATTCAGGTTTCGCTTGTTTCTTCGTTCTCTTTTATTGGTAGAATCATTGCTGGTTACAGTGCTGACCGTCTGGTCCGTCGTGGACACCAGCGCATGTGGGTTATCCTTGCTGCTTCGTTCTTATTTTTGTTTGCTCAGCTTGGTGGTATTTCTATCACCTCAAGCAAATTTATGTGGTTCATTTCCATCTGCAATGGTGCCGGATACGGCTTCTTGTTTGGTTCATACGCCTCTATCATTTCCGAGACGTTTGGTATCAAGCGATTTTCTGAGAACTACGGTTATATCACCATCGCTACCGTTGTTGGTTCGGATGTGTTTGCATTTGCTTTTGGTGCTATCTATGACAGCCACACTTACTACGTTCCAGAGGATATGGGTATGGACATGGGTAACATGTACAACGAGACCATGCGCCAGTTTGGCTCGCAAACCGGTGAGGTCTGCGACCTTGGTATTGACTGCTATCGTACTGCATTTGCCATTACATTACCTGGTGCCGTCGCTGCTCTGATTTTGACTTCTATCACGCTTTACATCGAGCACAAAAGAATAAATCGCCAAGCTCTCGAGGAGCAAGCCCAGGCTTCTAGCAACGAGTTGTTGACTGAGGCTGAAGCTTTCTCGTCGGATTAAGTCCTATCCTATTGCATATTTTTATCATGATTCAACGCTTTCGGATATGGGAGCCGCTTTTATGCTATACTCATATTTCACATTTTTTTTTTAATTTCCTGTCACTGCTTTTACTTATCTCATTATTTCATTTCTACTGGGTTAGTGTTTGTTTAACATGGGGTTTATTTCATTTCATTGGGGTGTGTTTTCGTATTTAGAGGATGGGTTGTTATGTTGGTTATGGGTAATATTGTTCATGGACAGCTGATTGTATGAACTAGCAGTTATTGCAGCAGTGATAGATTTTTTTTTTTCCTTTTTTTTGTTAGTTTTTGCGCAGACTGCAAAGCTTGAAGGAAATCCAACGACGGATGATTGGGTTATCTTAAGGATGTACGAAATGTATCGGTTTAATTAGTATCTTTTTTGCATGAATTGTGATTAATATGGCATTTTTTTTTTTTTTTTTTTCATTTAACACTGTTATTGATGTTGGCGAAAGTGACTACCAGATAAATATGTCAATAAATTCACCATTAATTAAGTAACTCCTATACATACTGTAAAAAAGAAAGAAAATCTTTAACAAAAACACAAATCATATATAAAGTCATAAAACTACAAAGTAAAACCCCGAATTCTTATCATAAATCAATCCCAAGCAAGTTTTGAAATACTCGAGTTTGGTAACTCGTTCTTGGCAACAGACGACTGTCGCTTTTTACGGTTCTTGACTGGAACAGATGCCCATTCAGTCTCATGAACAATTTCATCTGGTACGTGTTCCCAACCTTGCTCATTGCTAAGGTTTATCGACGTAAGCGAATTCACCGATGAGACTGTAGTGGTTGGCGAGATACTAACGGTTGAGGATGATGATGAGATTGCTGGTGATCGTTGATCCCAAGCATTTGGAACTCGATCAGTGGTGACCTTGCTTGCAATTTTCTCATTCTCAATCGCAATCACTCGCGCACGATCAACCTTGTGTTGCTGTAATCGCTCCTGTTGTAATCTCCCAGCTTCAAGCTTTGCCTGCTTTGCCTTTTCGGACTTTTTCAGATTTTGTCGTTGCTTCTTTGTCAATGGTTGTTCAACTTGTGCACCATTTGGTGATTTTTTAGACCACGTAGTCTTCTTCTCCGGAGCATGGCCAACTATCTTGATCGCCTTCACTGCAGGCCTGGCCCGCTCGTTTTCGAGCATATCATCAATTGGATTACCATTCAATTTAGACTGTCCATCTTGTGATTCTTCTTCTTCTTCTTCTTCGTCAGATGAAGACGAGAACAAGCCAGTTTCTGAGATGGCAGGAACTGTTGCTGTAAATGACTGATCTGGAACTGGTAACGGTGATGATGACGATGCCGGGTTTGGTTTATTCTTGTTTTTCTTTTTTGACTGCTGAACCGACCATTTATCATCCAATAAATCAGCTTTTGCCTTGACTGGGAGTTGTTTCGGTTGTGAAGTATCTGCAGGAGCTGGCGCTGGCCTGTTGTCATTCGAATCGTCGGTTGGGGCTGCTGATAATACTTCAACCTCATCAACCTTCACCCCAATCTCTGGCTTCTTCCGTTTGTTCTTATTTCTATTCTTGTTCTTGCTTTTCCCAGACGATCTCTCTAAAGTCTCAGCCCTATTACTGCCAGACGTGCTCGTTGACCGACGCTCCCCGCAAACCACCACCACCACAACGTAAGATAGTCCGCCGATAACGACCGCAGCAGCGACAAACTCTGTCAACAAACCCATTTTTCTGTTTTTTCCTGTTTTTATTTTTTTTTTACAGGCCAGAAATAGCAATAAATGATAATTCTCTTCTTGTGCGTACGTTACATTGCCTGACAACCAATCCAGGCTTGGAAACAAAAGACTACAAGTTACGACCGACGTGGCTCCCACCCGCCCCAGTCGTCGTCGGTGCCTTAAAATACCCGGGTTGGCGGCGCCGGGAGTGGGGTGGGATTCTCGACAACGAGAAGACTCTTGGGGTATGTTCTGAACAATGCACATACATAGCATTGAGCTGCGCATAAACCATCGTGAATCCAACAACAACAACAACAACAACATCAGCAGCACGGCTGTCGTGTGGTTCTTTCTGGCTATTACGTATCGCCTGCAGTGGTCGAGACCTGGGCCTGGGCCACGAACCGTGAATGCAAGCCGCACGTCAGGCATTGAATGGAAACACGGCCCACATCTGACAAGCATATTGCACGCTGAATTACGTCTACTCCTGCGGACCTTGCTCGCATACGATCCACGACGTCGCACAGCCTGCGCCGATGTACACCACCCGGCTGTTGTGCGTGGCAGCGGTGGTGAAGACACGGTACGGCTGGGTGACCACAACCTCTCCCGAGTCTCCGCAGTTGCCATGCTCGCCCCATCCCCAGGCATAGACCTCAGCTGTGTGTCCACGACCAACCAGTGCCAGTGTGTGCTCGCTCCCACAGGCAATTGCATCGATATGTGTCGCTGTGTTTCCCAAAACCGTCTGGTGGGGCGCGTGCTGACCGTGTGAACTGTTTCCCCACGAAACCACCTTGCCCTTGGCCGTCAACAAGTGCATGGTGCTCCATCCACACTGAAACGACCGCGCTTGCAAGACAATATCCGGCGCTGGAATAGTACGCGCCAATTTGTGCCTGTCGTGGGTTGACAATATCACAACCGATCCGTCTTTGCCAGCAAATGCCGTAAACTCTCGACCGCACGCGACATCAACTGGTGTGAAGCCATCCTGTAGTTTGATAACACACGGCTCAAACACTCCTGCTTTTTGCAACTCGTAGTCGTGGCCTAACTGTCCTTGACGAGAATGGCCCCAGCCGTAAGCCTGCCCGTTATCGAGCAATACAGCGACATGAGCCACTCCGGTCACCATTTTTGTAATTCTGGTGCCAGTCGGCGGAAACGATGATAATTGCGTCTTCACTGCTTTCAACATACTGCTACCCAAACCAAGCTCGCCCTTTGGTCCGTATCCTGACACCCATACAGTCTGGTGACCATAACGTGCCGTCTGGCAAACTACAATCGAGAATTCCCATCCGGCAGCCACCAAGACCGGGGTATTATCGCCACAATCTATCACCTGAAACACTCGCACAGGTACAACTGTCGGCTGTGTAAAGCACTGGCCGTAGGTGTTATCCCCAGTCGCATATATCGTTCTGCCGACTTTTAGCAATGTATGGTTCCCGTTGGATGCAATCTGAACATCGTCGGCCGTAGTCGCGCTTTCAGGAATAACAAGCCCGACTCGAGATGCCACCGAGAGATCGTTTGGCACAGGATGCGACAATTGACATCTTGAGTTAGATCCAAACGAGTATATTCTTAACACTTTTCCGTCGTCAGCCATGCCCGAATGATGTAGAATGCCAAAAGAGTTGCTGTCCCCGTCTGTTCTCGAGTCAGTCACCGAGCAGCAAGAATCGACAAACCGAGCCGCAGTCAGGGTAAACGCTCAAGGAGCCGCGCGAGACCTCCTGAAATTTTAAAACCCCAGGCAAAAAAAAAAAAAAAAGTTAAGTAGTTACGGAGATTTTCAGAGATGGCACATCAGCTCGTTGACCAAGATCGCGAAGTCAGATAGCCCAACTCTAGTCTTTTTTGAGCTGGCGTAGTGGTTGCCACGTATTTAACACTTATGGGGAAATACAGACCCCGTTTTAACGATGCTGCCCGTGCAGGCGGCGTTGCTAAACGTCAAAAGCTCCGACAGTCGCGCCAGCCGAGGACAGTCAGACGGCCAGATGAATTGGATAATGACAATCAAGGCTCCGAAGACGACGACGAGGTGACGGCTAAACTACCTGAAACGCTGTCTGATCCTAATGCGCCGGTATTGGTGCCACTAACGGCTGAAGAAAAAGCTGCAAAGAAGCAAGAACTGGAGGCTTTACTGAAACCGCCAGAGTCGAAGATATCTAAAGCAAAGCAAAAGCGACTTGATAAATACATTGAGCGACAACTCAAACGTGAGGAGAAAAGAGCTCTTATGCAAAAGTTGGCAAATTCATCTTTCGATACCTCAATCTTGCATAGTTTAAAGAAGCTTGGAACTAATAATGAGACTCGCCGCGAACAATTACAAGAGGCTCTTATGAAGGAAAAGCTGGGCATTCTAGACGATGAAGGACGAAATTTATTGTATGAAGAAAGCAATACTGTTAGCAGCGACATTTTGAATAATCCACAGTCTTCAAAGCAAAGCATACAGACAGAAGATCGTACTGAGAAGACAGGGAGATCACAATCGCAGACGAGCTTAAAGCGTAAGCAGAGCGAATTGGGCACAATTTCTGCACAGTCAGAAGTCGTCAAGCAAGATACATCTTTAAAATTTCAACCTGGATTAGGTTTTGGATTTGGTGCACTACAGAAAAAGCCGAAACCAGCCGAGCCTATTGTGCCCAAGAAGAAAGTTGCCTATAATTGGCGCGCAAGATTAGAGGAAGAAAAGCTGAGAAAAGCAAAGATACAAGCTGCTGAAGATGATTATAGTACTTCTGAGAACACTGAAGATGAGGATTCTCCTGATGAAAGTGCAGACAATAATGAAAGCGTCTCTGACAGCGAATCGTTGACAAGTGTCATTGCTGAAGACGATGAAGAAGAATGGCATGGTTTTGATGATGGCCCCACAATTAAATCAGATACTGAAAATATCATTGATGAACAAGCTAGAAACAGTAATGACGATCAAGACGAAAGTGTGGCCGACAGTGAGGAAAGTAGCGAGGGCGAAGCCGAGAGCGACAGTGACACCAACAGTGATACTGTTCGGGTTTCGCGAGGAAAAAGTTTCAAAGAATGGGCTACTAATCAGTTACGTGGTGGTACCACTGAGGAATTGTCAAATATCAACAGTCTTCCAAAGGTTAATGGCCATTATGAACCTCTTGACCGCGTCGAGGACCGGACTACCCCACCACCTGAGATTGTCACAATACAAGAGTCGAAAGATCGCAAAGCTTATTACGTTAATGTTCCTCGCACTACTGAATTACAAAGCCAAAGATTGTTATTACCTGTCGTGCAAGACGAGCAGAGAATTATGGAGGCAATCAATAACAATTTATGCGTGGTTATCTGCGGTGAAACAGGTTCAGGAAAAACAACCCAGGTACCACAGTTTTTGTTTGAAGCTGGATATGGGAGTCCTGGTAGTGATACACCAGGCTTGATCGGTATAACTCAGCCAAGACGGGTTGCTGCTGTTAGTATGGCAAAACGTGTCGGTGATGAGCTTGGAAAGTTGCATAGACACAAAGTGGCATATCAAATTCGGTTTGAACAAAATGTCAAAGCAGACACTGCTATGAAATTTATGACAGATGGTGTTTTGCTTCGCGAGCTAGCTGAAGATTTTACTTTGAGCCGTTACTCAACCATTATTATTGATGAGGCCCACGAACGCAACATTAACACGGATATTTTAATTGGCGTTTTAAGCAGAGTGATTAAACTTCGATATAATATGAGTAAAGAAAAGAATTCTAAGGTAACGCCGCTAAAGCTTATTATTATGTCAGCTACTCTTCGCGTGTCAGATTTCTCCGAGAATTCAAATCTCTTTGATACACCGCCACCAGTGTTGAATGTTGAAGCACGACAGTATCCGGTTAGTAAACCTTTTGAAGGACGAGTTTCTTGTTGCTAAGTAGTAGGTATCCGTGCATTTTAACAGACGAACCCAAACAGACTACCTCGAAGAGGCTTATAATAAGATTGTTAAAATTCATCAACGCCTTCCACCGGGTGGTATTCTTGTGTTCTTGACTGGCCAGAATGAGATCAACCATGTTTGTCGAAAACTTAGAAAGGCTTTTCCCCACAAAGGCGCCGATAAGCAGGTTGATGATTTAGATGTGACATTGAAACTGTCATCAAAGGAGGCACAAGTTGAAGTAGAGGATGTGGACCTTGGAGATGAAATCATTGAGGCAGCATTTGATGAAGTAGATGACTATCGCGACGACGACGATGATGAAGAAGAGGAAGAAGAAGGATTTGAAGAACAGACTGACGAGATGAAAAATTCTCCGTTGCATGTATTGCCATTGTATTCCTTGCTACCGACTGAGAAGCAACTCAAAATTTTTGATGAACCACCAGCCGGATCACGACTTTGTGTTGTTGCTACTAACGTTGCGGAAACTTCACTTACTATTCCCGGCATTCGCTATGTCGTTGACTGTGGCCGTGTCAAAACTAGAAATTATGACAAAACTACTGGTGTTCAGCGATTCGATGTCAGTTGGATTAGCAAGGCTAGTGCCGACCAGCGATCAGGAAGAGCTGGTAGAACCGGACCGGGCCACGCTTACAGAATTTATTCGTCTGCGGTTTTTGAAAGTGAATTTGATCGATTTGCAGATGCTGAAATTCTTAAGATGCCCATTGAAGGAATTGTACTTCAAATGAAGGCTATGGGAATTGATACTATTGCAAATTTTCCTTTTCCAACCCCACCGGATCGAAAAGATCTCATAGATGCAGAAAAGCTACTGAGTTACCTTGGCGCCATCGATAAGAATGGGAGACTCTCAGATCTCGGCAGGGCTATGTCTATGTTTCCTCTTTCACCCCGATTTGCTAAGATGCTGGTTATTGGTCGGCAGTTTGATTGTCTACACTACATGATCGCCATTGTTGCTGGACTTTCTGTAGGCGACCCATTCTTATCCGAACATGAGATTGGTATTGAACCCGAAGTTGAGGATGACGATGTTTCGCACGGTACCATTGAGGCCAATAAGCGACATCGCAAGGAATTTTTTACTGCTCAGCGCAAGTTTTCAAAATTAGATGCTTCATCAGACATTCTTAGAATGCTAAGTGTTATTTGTGCTTACGAATACGAAGGTGCGAAATCGGAGTTTTGTTTTAATAACTTTTTAAGACAAAAGGTGAGCTTCAAAATTGGTTTACTGCACCTGTTGCGTTTCTAATCTGTTAGGCCATGGAAGAGATACACAAGTTACGCGAACAACTTACAAATATTGTCGCACTCAATGTGCCAAAATTAGGTAACTTGACTTTTTTACAAAAACTTGGTTTACCTTCAGAGACCCAAGTCAAAGCTCTCAAACAAATGGTTACATCGGGCTTTATAGATCAGGTCGTGGTTCGGGCTGATTTGGTGTCTGGATTTGATGAATTTGTGCTGCCATGGAAAGTAAACAAGCAGCGATGTAAAATTACGGATATTCCCTATGTTCGAATGAATCAATATACCTATATTCGGGACTCTAAATTCCTCAGTGGAAAAGGCGGTGTCGATAAATCTTGCGTGAAAGAGTTGGATGTACCAGTGTTTATTCATCCAAGTTCAATTATTCTTGCTTCTGATGAGTTCAAAAAACCGGAGGAGGTACCGCCGTTTTTAGTATATAATGTTATCCAGGAAAGTTCAAACACCAGGAATGCCGAGATATCTTGTCCGCGAATTAGAATAAAACCACTGACATCGATCAATGGCAAGCAGTTGGTACAGCTCTGTAAACAGATCTGATTAGAGGTTATTAAAATGATAAGGAACCAAGTGTAAAATAGTTTGATTATGATGTATATACAAATATAAATTAACATGCTACAAGCTCCTGGTAACTAGGAGGATCACCATTAAGGTTCTGAACTAACTTTTCGATTAAAGTACTGTCTAACTTTGAAATATCAGAAAGCGACCATTGCTCAGAAAGTTGAGAAACCCACTTCATTCGTTGTCGTATAATAGATTTTTCGTTTCCTGGAAGTGATATCCTAACCTTGTCTCTCAATTCTTTTAGCTTCTCAATCGAACTTCCCCATGGGTCTTTGCTGAGGTCCTCCTCGATCTTTCGTCGTACTATATTAGCCATCTTGGGCCCATTACCGTTTGTAGAAACCATAACTTGAAGTGGCCCATCTCTATACATACTACCAAAATAAAAATCACATTCTGGTGGTACATCTGCAATGTTGACTAGTATCCGCAATTTTTTGCAGGCTGTGTATATCAATGTCGAGGTATCTGGATCATCAATAGCAACAAGAACGACTGACGGAACCGGTTCGTTCAAATCTTTGGAAATATCAAATTTGCGAGAGATGTGATTAATCTCGGACTGTGCCCTTCGATATCTGAGTTCTGGAGATATCCCGTCTTCTGGACAGATCACTGTAACAATAGCATTCGCGACCAGTAAGTGATTGACGCGTGATGTTGCCACAGAACCGCCTCCAATTACAAGAGCATGCTTATCTACAATATCAATATGAGTTTTTGATCTCGACATGCTGCAGTAAGCTCTTCACCTTTAATTTGCAACGCAACGATTAACGATCCACCGCCTTTGACCGGCGAAAACTCGCTCGTGTCTGCTTTTCAACTATTTAGCTTATCCATAACGATTGACAACGAGACCAACCTTCCTCTGCCATAACATATGTCAAGTACAAAACAATAACCGTTTAACTGACAGTCAGCTATCAAAATCCTTCCTGCTGATCTTGTATGAGCGAATATTAGCTTAAGTTATACAATCCAAGAAACTCATTGTTAATTATGTAACCATTACCCTACCTAGTTATCTGACTACTGTAAGTTGATGAACTGGTCGCTGAACTAGTTATATCTAACTGTATTATCAAACAGATAGCTGACCGCAAATATTTACATAATATATTATTAGCAGCAAAACGAAAGATAAATCAAATGTATAATGCTTGTATATGCCGATTTTTTAACGCTGCTCCCACTCTCCCATCTACCGTCACCATTCAATGTATGCAATATAGAAATGCCCTTTTATACAACGAATACACCCTGTTTTAACTCAAATGTGGAAGAGTGACGTCCAAAACTAAGCTGACATCCTTGACTGCGTTCGTGGATAAGTCCTCCAAAAAGGGAATAAGGTCAAGCAGCTCATTATCATGCGCATCGGAAAACCAACTGGATATCGGTACTGCATGCTGTGGATGAAAAATGTACGAAGCAGGCGAATTATCCAAAATTATGATATCCTCCAACGGCCGTCCTAGTTGTGATAGGTCTTTGACGTAATTGCCCTGATGATTATAGCAGCTTTCGCGAAACAGTCGATGATGCACCACACCGTGAATATCTAATTGGTCCAGTAAAGGATCTCCATATTTGCTTACACTGGCTGTGAACACGACAATTTCAAAAAGTTCACCGACCCGTTTTAGAAACGCGTCAACGCCTGGCCTCTTGATCACGTAGACGTTGTGATACTGTGCATCAATCTCAACCGGAATGACAAAATCAGCTTGTTGTAAATATTTGAAACTTGAATGCACCAATGTTTCATCCAAATCTAAAACTAAGCATTTTCGACCTTTAAGATCTTGCAATATAGGAGCTAGCAATGCCACCGGTGGCTTGCCGTTCCCCCCAGACGGTGGTGTCGCAGGACCGAGCTCAGTAACTTGACCAGGTTGAAGAGGATGATAAATCTCGACGCGACCCCGCGCCGTAATACTTTCAGCGTCCGATAGTCTCGCAGGAGCTTCTTTCATATCAGCGTTATGCAATACCTCGGCCTGGACCACTTGCGATGGCTCTGCGTGCGCCAGCTTGTCAGAAAATATAGTCCCGGCCGTAGTCATCATACTGGGCAAGGCAGAAATGGCACTTGTTGAGCCGTCAGTTTGTGCGGTCTCAATTGCAGCCCATTGATCGGCCTTTGCGTCAAGATCTTGGCTCTCTCGACGCGGATTCTCGAAACTATCACGAAACGGGACCTTATGCGACACTATCGATTCGTCATTATCCAGCTCATTTGCAGTCTTGTCATGCGTCGACTCTGTTGAAGAAGCTAAAGACCGGTTATTATCACTTTGATCTAATATTGCTTCGTCATGAGTTTGAATATCTTCAGTCTGTGGCGCCTGACTGCTATGCGGTTCTTGTGTGGATAGTCTATCTAGCATGATATTTTGCGATCCTGTCGGCGTATCGCTAACTTCGTCATCGTCATCTAGATCATCGCGCTGCTTTTCGCCATCCTGACGTAACCGAGCCAGAGAAGAGTCTCTGGTAGGTGTTGTTGCAGCTTTGGCATTGTATTGCCTTTGGCCGGCGGCGGCGGTGGTCGGGCTTTTCCGGCCGGGCCCATCGTCTGCGATCGTAGATTCAGAAGTGCAGCAGCAAAACACAGCAAAAAATCTACCAAAGAAGGTGTCCTTACTTGTATCAGCCATCGGGGGTCGAGCTGTTGCCGGCTGAGCAGCCTGTGGGCGCGTCGGCCCGGTTCGCGACGACGTCGGTCGACTGTACGATCCTAAATCCAAACTCAGGTCAGCTCACCACGCCCCAAACTCTCGCCAGCAGCTGCAATAGACCAATACAAACCTTTCTCGGACAGCTCTGCGGTCATGTCTCCAAATAATGCGATCACAAAATGGTCTAAACTCCACACGGACCAAAGGGATGGGCGAGCTCCAGCCGACGACGCAGCACAGAACAATAACGAGCGATGGACGATGCGACGACGACGGCGGCGATTGATGAGCAAAGCCAGGTGCAATGACTAATTATTAGAACAAGTCCGCAAAACAATGGCAAATATCCACACGGCGAGAGAAGGCGTGGATGCAAAATGGCGACTCTGCCCAAATAGTTTACATACAAAAAAACAACACTATCACAACCGCGGCGAGCGGCGTGTCGTGTTCACTTTACAGTTGGCACTAACTCCCGAGCGAGTTCACGCACCAAATGAGTACAACATAACTCCCTGGGCAGTGTAAATAAGTTAACTAAACTCCTTTTTAACCTGCAGCACTTTTTTCTTTTTTGAGGTTTCTACGGGCAATGCACTTTGTGGTGCTGCAGCTACTCTATAATGCAAATATAATGCTCATTCAATCCAAACTATTATACAGAATCAACCACAACCAAGCGACCTGCGCACGCCGGCGCTTGGCAATTCTTCCTGCCACCAGTTGCTGCACTTTTTTCAAATCACTTCTTTGACTTTTTGACGCCGCCGCCTCTGGTGCTAAACACCAGCGACTTGTTGCCCTGGCGCTTCTTGGTCGAGATCTTCGACGCCTTCTTGTGCTTCCATTGCTCGTTGCGTGAACCCTTCCAGCCCGACGTGCTGATTTTGGTGGTAGATTGCTGCTCTTCTGCCGGGGCTGCTGCGTCCAAATCCATACTCTTCTCGAAATCTATATGTACAGTCAGCCTCGCACATCCTTGTACACCCGCCGCCCGGCGTGGAGTAGTAGCAAATCAAACGCTGGACGCGAGCAGTCGCACACATGTTAAGAGACGATTGTCGACCACGACGACGCCGCCGCCGCCGCCTAGAACCAACAGCAACAAACACACAAAGAGCATCATCACCAACCTGGTTTCTCTGTCGACGACGACTCAGTGAGCTTTTTGCTCAGACGAATCGCTCTGGCGAGCTCGACCGGCTCAAAAACAGTCTTTTTCCTGATCGAGCGGGCACGAACACGGCTCTTTGCACGCAGAGACTTGGCCATTGCAAACTGGCAGAAGATAGGAGCGAAAGAAAGCGACCTGAGAAGCTCTCGGTTGGCCTGGTGGGTCCGTAGTTAGTTCCAGCAAGACTTTCAAATGCTGGTTGGGAATAATAACGTAAAAGGAAAAAAAAAAAAAAAAAAAAAAAAAAAACTCCCGGCGCCAGCTGCAGGCTAATTATTGTAAGCCAAGCAGCATACGGAAGTAAGGGTCTTGGGACCACTGTTCACCCAAAACCAACGGTTGGCCATCAACCACGACGACAACAAGAGCAGATCGAATAACTGGCGGCCTTTGGCTACGGCAGACTGCAGCAAGCTAACGACAGCTGTGTACTGGCTACTTAACAGAGCATTGCCGGGCTTAACTTCGCTCGCCACCCGCTTCTACTGTCAATTGGTGGTCGCTATTACGCGTGTGTCTCTCACCGGCGCATCGCAGCTTTCGGTTTCGGTTGGTCCTGTACACTTGATGCAATCATGTCTGGGCAGGTGCCAGCTGCGGCACAAGGTCCTTTTCAGCGGCACAACGTAAGAGAAACTTCGCGCTGCGAATTGGAGCGACCAGTCATGTATAGACACTAACAGCATCAGGAACTGCTTCGATACATCAACGTGGTGCTAACCATACCGTTCCTCAAAGCTTGCTTGAAACGATTGGATCAGCATGTTTCAGGAAATGCTAGGAAACATGAGTTCCAAATGAAGCTGGCTAGCGTCCTTAATGCAGCTCGACAAGCGAATGACCTCGAGTCGTATGAGATGTGCAAAAACATCATCATTCAAGAGCATGCCAATTACATGAAGCAGGTTAACTCAAGGGGCCAGTAAGAGACTTTTTGCTTTTTTTGAAGTTTTTTAGTTTAATCCTGCGTACTGATTTTTTTTTTTTTTTTTTTTTTTTTATTATTTAGGTGGAACGACACATTAGACATCACGAAGCAGTATTACCGCACGCCTGCACTACATGGTATGTACCTGCCATCTGGTTCTGGCCGTGCACATAATGAGTCGTTAGGGATGATAGGTGGTAAGTATATTGACTATATATCTTTTTGAGCTCATTACTGAGTTTTCAGGCGGCCCCGGTATACATGGTTTTAAGCAGAGTCCATTCTTTACCTTGTATGAACAGCTCAGCTCCTCATTTACAGCTTTACGTATGCATTAAACAAACTTTTCGATTTATACCGATATACTAACAATTTAGCCAAACCTGAAGCTAGAGGTTATGGTCGGATCAAGTTAACTCTGTCTTCGAGTACCTTGGGTCAAATCAGGCAAACATCTTCTCAAAGGGTATACTTGCTCTGTGGCGTAAGTGATGTGATTTCCAGACCTTTGTCTATTGCGTTTCCTCAAAGCGTCGAAATAAAGGTGAACGGCGTTCTGTTGAATGTCAATACAAAGGGACTGAAAAATAAGCCCGATACAACAAAACCTGTTGATCTGACTGACTACTTGTACAAAGTAGACGGTGGTCATGATTTGGTTGATATTGCTTATGCCCTCACAAAGTCAGAATATGTATTTGCGGTGTACCTGGCTAAGCGGATGAGCGCTTCAGACATTGTGACTAACATATCATCTGGTCGTCATCTAGCTGCTGAAACAGTTATTGCTCAGATTGCGAAGAAAAATGCACAAGATGATGACATTATGGCGACGTCATCGATTATGTCGCTCAGATGTCCATTGTCATTCAGTCGTATCCAAATACCGATTAGATCCGTTCACTGTGCACATGTTCAGTGTTTCGATGCGACCTCATATATTCAGTTACAGGAACAAGCGCCAACTTGGCAGTGCCCGATATGTTATAATAATGCTACGCTTGAGGATCTAGTGGTTGACGGGTAAGTTTCTACCTTTTTCTTTGAAGATTTGCAGCAACTAATGTTTAGCTATGTTGAGGCTATCCTGAAAAATACTTCAAAAAATGTCTTTTCTGTAACAATCGACCCAGACGGAAAGTGGACGGTACATGATACCGCGGAAGATTCTGTCTCTGACTCTGGTGACGATGAACGGCCAGCAAAACGTTTGAAATCGACTAGCAACAACAACGAGGTGAATTTAGTAGCTTTAGATCTTGATTCAGACTCAGACCAGGACTACGATTTGACATATCAAAATCTAGAGGCTGCGCGATTAGAAGAGCAAGGTCGATCAGAACAACAACATGGACCAGTGCCACAAAGTAATCGATCTAATCTTATAGATTTGACACTTAGTGATGAGGAAGAAGCGGTACCTCCGAGACAAACTGTAACATCGATTCAGCATTCTCTTGCACGAGAGCGTACTATGATCCCCGAGATTCCGGCTGCATCTCATACCATACCAACCGACATATCTTCAGCGAATTTACTTGACGATACAAATCAAACACTGCAGAATCAGCAATCAGAAATCAGTCATCCAGCTGCAGCAACTGAAAGTGAGTCTGAAGCAGAAGTAGGATGGGACAGTTTAGATTCATTATTCTCGCCATCTCCAGATCAAATTGATGTGGAAAGCTTTTTACCGCTACATGAGTCTGTTCTGAGACAGCGGTACGACGAGCGGCCATCATTCTCTCGGTCTGTTCAACAACACTCTTCATCGGCTTCTCCGGTACCGCCACCAGCAGCGAATCGGGTAGCTCAGCCGGCTCAGTCAAATGCGCGGAGTGAGCCCGTACTGCCGTCGCCATCACCGCAAATATTGTCGCACAGGACCACTACTATTTCAGAAACACCTACGACTGCCCGACCACCTGCTACAGCTGGTCAATCCTCAGGTCTACAGCAAGCACATTCTTCAGCACAATCGTCACTAGCTCGACCTACGAGCACAGCGACGATGGCTCCGAACGCAAGACCGCCTTCGGCTCAGTCACCAGTGGTACCAGAACGCCGTTCTCCTCCACAAGAGATCGACCAAAATATTGGGCAAAAAAGTAGACCTGAAAACTTCGTACGAACGCAGTCTTATACAGCATCAAATGAACCATCAAAGCAAGTACCCACACATACTGAAAAAACAAAGTCCAATGACGAGCGTTCCCAGCCAAATACGGAACGCAGCAACGCACATCAAACTAAAAGTACGGAAAACAATAATACGCATCAACCTATTGCGCAGCCTTCTGCCGTCAGGGCACAATCTGTTTCGACGGCAACCCCACCACCTGTCGCGCCACCTCGCGATGACCCCAGGAGGAGTAATGGACAACCAGTGCAAGCAATGGATAGTACTAGTCGGCAACAATCTTTACTTACACAGCAAGTTCATCGTTCGCATAACCAAGCGACGTGGCAACAACAACGCGCAACTTCAGCAGGTTCTGTGGCTGTGTCGGTGCCTCATCCACCAAAGCCGCCTGTAGTCCCATCACTACCTAATCTACCAAAGACAACTACTACAGGCCTTTCCCCACCGCTTCAACCCACTCGACAGCCTTCTGCTTCTCGGCTAACGCAGGCGTTGCGTCCGTTTTCTCAAGATCGGGGGCCACTGAGGTATCAACATCATTCTACGCAAGAACCTAGAAGGATCCCAGAGGCTTCGTCACCAGCTACTCGTCTAACGAATGACTCGCAGCAAGGCTCAAGTTCTCCACAACAGACTCGGCATGGTCACTCACAAGGTGATGTATTGCACGCGGCAAACGCCTCTAGTAGGTCTTGCTCCCCCACAATTACAAATTCGAGACAAGGGCAAAGTGTACCAAGCGACGCCAATTCACGAGCACATCAGTCGCCCAGGGTAGTGAACCCATCTCCGGTCGTTCCACAGGGTTCACTTGCTAGGTTAACCGAGTATATAAGTATTCACAAGGCAACCATCAATGTGGCTGCGCAGTCCACTGCTCCGAGAAATCATGCTTCGTCTTTACCATCTAAAGGGTTTTTCTCTGATGCGCCTCCGCACTTGCGTCCTACGCCATCTCCCGGATCTACAGAGGTAAGACGACAGAGCCAGGGTCCGAATTCAAATGGTACTGATTCTATTACACAGCGGAGTGAAACCATTGTCTCACAGGCTGCTTCAAGTCGCTTAAATGCTTCGAGTGATGATAGCTTGTCTTTGCCAACTCCTGATCAAGAACGTGGCGAAAATCGAAGGAAAGATTCTGCGCCTGAGCGGCCTCTGTCAGGTACCGATACGCAGCAGAACGGAAATGGGACATCTGGCTCAAGCACTGATAATTCTCTCGCATCAGCATCGAGCCTTGGTTCTACGCCCGTTGCTTCTTGGAACTTAGACGATCCGTCTGATGTCTAGTGTGTTTGCTGTGACCAGTAGCTTGTTAAATCGGGATATGGAGTTAATTTGATTGGGTTCGTTCTTCTATTTTTTGCTTTTTCTGAGTGATGACTTTGTTGGGCTACTCTTGGCAGTGTATAGTGACTTTGTATAGTATATATGTAGAAAAGTATTGTAAGATGGATTATGATCGCGTCTCACTTGGCCACGACTCTCGACTCGCCAAAGAATGTTCCCCCACAGGTGTAGATAGACATTCTACCAAATCTACAGAAGCAAATTTTGTTTATTTTTCCGTTGTATTTTTGCAGTGGCTATCGTAACAACGGCCGAACTATCAAGGAAGCACGGCGCCATGACAACTTACAAGTACACGTGAAATCGACCCTTGACGCGTCGTGCGGCGTGTTTTCCTTTTTCAGGCTCCACGTGCAACCTGCGCGACCTTGTAAATGGGAATTCGCGATCAAGCACAGGATTTGAATTTGTTGTTGATTTCGTCTTGCAGACTGCATTTATCATCTTGATTCTTCACAATACTGTATACCTGATATAGACATAACATAAGTTTTATACCTCTATTCTTATAATAATCGCACGACATGGTTTTTCTTAACCGTACTCGGAGAGCAATCAAGCGCCTGAGAACGTTTAAGGAGGGCATAGTAGGAGTGATCCGGACATCTTTCTGTCTTTCGTAATTAATATTTTAGAATTTGTCTACTAATAAGAACAATACTGCTCAAGAACGTTCCATTTTACTGCAGAATCGCCTTATGGTTGAGATTGCAGTCGGCGAAGCTGATGAGTTGTTGAGCGAGCGAGAAGGAACTGTTGCGCCTATTAGTGACGAGACCAGTGTTGCTGAAAAGAAAGAACTTATCGAATCTGTATGTTTACTATGTTTAAAGGGAGTTTGATACCATTTTTAATATCTTAGCTTTGTGCGTCTCAGCAGGACGGGATCGGAATGCGGTTAACCTCGATATCAGTGACCGAAGACAGTCATGCAAATACTATGAGTTTCGCAGAAACTGATACAATCGCTAGTGGCGAGTTGCCTATTGTTATTCTTCCTGTTTTTATTGTTGCACTTATGACCGTTTTCTCCATATTCTTGTCTGTAATCTACTTGGGCGTGGTGATCGAAAAGCATTTGAGGATTCCGATCGAGCGCTACTACGTCGACAAGATTGCGAGTTTGAAAAATCTAACTTTAGGAGACTATCAACTCAACGCGGTTGTGACTGTGTTTTGCTATTGTGTCGTGTGTGATGGTATTGTTATACTGGCGGCAGTACTGCTTCACGAGCATGCAAGCACATTTAACGGCAAGGATATAAAGCGGAATGGGCTGATGTCACTTGGCACCATGAGCGAAACAAATCGCAAATGAAGGAAAAAAGAATTATCTCACACGTGGTCAAAATGTATGTTTAGCATAGGTAGATGCGAATGTGAACTAGTATTGTCTATAGTACCCTTTCCCTTTTTTTTTTTTTTTTTTACACAACAAACTCCCACGAAAATGACCATGATGAACATATCAAGTAATTCTAACCAAAAAAAAAAAAAAAAAAATATGAATAAATCTCAATGACAAGCAAACAATAACTCCAACCGCCTACCCGTCAGAACATAAACAATCATAAACTGTTGGACCTGTTCAAATCAGTGTAATTCCATCCTAATCCAGATTTGGTGAATCCGATACCTATAAATACAAACGTTGACAAAGTTTTACTTTTTCCTTTCCCTTTTGCTCAACTAAAGAAAACAGCACGTGGATCCCTTGGTCTCCCATCTACTCCGATGTTGTTGCGATCAAGAACTCGTGCTGTATACATTGCGCGGGCTTCATCGAAACCGACGTGAGATTCCCGCATGATGTTTTGAATTTCCAGCTTCGAGTCCTCATTCAGTCCTTGTCTCAAGTCGCCATTTGCAATGTTGGATTGAAGATTGAAGCTCTCTGAGGTCAACCCAGACGCAACATCGGACTCGAACGACGGCATCATCTGCGAAGTCGGCTGAAGGGATGATCCAGGGAGTGCACCAGTGGACGAGTTACCAGGCAAGTAGCCAGCGCCAGATCGCCCGGTGACGTGTGGAGCAGGGGGAAACCAAGTCGAGAAATTAGGAATATTCGTTCTTGCCCACGGTTCTGTGCATGGAATGTTGGTTAGCAAATGGTACGAACTTGTAAGCCAGATCCAATGGATGACGTACCCCATTTTTTCCGAGTAGCATAGAAGCCAGTGGCAACGAAAATGGCCAGGAACATGGCCCAAGAGGCCATAGTCAGATAATCCATGTTTAGTATGAAGTGTTTATGACACAATTCCAACAAGCGGATCCAATCATGCAGAAAGCAAAAGTCCAAGGCCTGGGCTTGTGTGGCCAACAGTGTATGTGTTATCGTATCTACAGTATTACAGTGTTTGTGTGTAATTAAACCTCGAACCCAAACCCGTCAGCGAAGTTGTCGAGAAAAAAGCCCGAGACGGGCGAAATCAGATTATGGCGCAGACAAAGACCCCAAACGCGTTATTGGTGCTTTCGCCCTGCATCTCTCTATATTGGTGCTTGCGCCCTTGGCCCTAGCTTTGTGAGCCCTAAGCTGTGTTGTGGGCCGTAGCCAGCTGAGCCCTGTTCAAAGTGTGACTGCGTTTACGTGCGGCGCAAAGAGCTTGCAGCAGGCGACACGCACGGAAATCGCTTCGCTGCTGCGGGTTCGAGGTGCGTTGTCGTTGCGAGCTCGATTCAGCGGCAAGTTGTTAGTGTTGTTGGTACATATCCACGCAATCAATTACAGCACAAGTCATGTCGTCTATCTCTAAGTATGCAAGCATCTGCGATGTTGGTCAGTGGTTTAATGAAGCAGAGCGCTAACAAGCCGTCTAGCGATCTCATCTGGGAGCTCACCCGGACCCAGTCCTCGTACCTCGTCAAGCGCAAGACCGGCGCCGGCGTTCAGTTCTCCCGCGAGCCCTTGAACTTGGTCAACAAGCACTCGTACAAGCAGTCTGGTTTGGCCAACTCCAAGGCCGTCGGTGTGTCGTTGAACGAGGACGGCGCGATTGTGCTGTCGACCAAGAAGCAAGGTGCTTTCGCTACCCCAGCCAAGTCGGTCATCTCGACCACTTTCAAGCCATATACCACCCAGCGCAAGGTCTATAAGGCCATTGCCGGCGTCACCAAGGGATACAGAGACGACCTGAGAAGTGTAAGTGAGGAGAGAGGAGGGGAGGGGCGCAGGTGACGAGAATCAATGATGAGTGGTTGCTAATTGGTTTCATAGGCTGCTGTCAGTCGGGCGTCGGCCCTTCTTTTGTCCAAGAAGGCGAAGAAGACCTTTGAGAAGAAGAGCAGAGGCAAGAAGGTCGTTGCTTAAGCAGAGGGGGGGGGAAATCAGGGCAAATGATTTGTACATGTACTCAGAAAATATCAAAATTTCTACCAACAAAGAAAATAATAGAGACTTGAATTTAGTTTGCCGCTGTAGCGCATTGTAGTTGACATCTGGTAGCAGCTTGCGTAGGCTCAAGTGACTGTTCTGGGCCAGTGATTTGAATATGGCAGCCCTGTCTTTCGTACATAATTCACTCGCAGCAACCAACTAATGATTTGTAAGCATGTAATTAGTGGGCGATTGATTGGCGCCTATGTACATCTATAATAGTAGCACCGAGGGGGTTGTACCGTGTTTGCTAACTGTAAGTTATACAGATGGATGTACAAAGCTAAAGTTATGTTTAAGTTGACTACAGTAAGTTGGAATGAATAGGAGCTTCCCCGCAAACCACAACACTTTTTGGCGTTTTGTCCTTTTTTTTTTTTTTTTTTTTTTTTTTTGTGGTTCCTTCCCTTCGCCCTGGCGTCGCTGCGGCGAGTGGCCGACCAAGCCCGATCCATATAAACACCTAACGTCCGCCCCACACACTCCACTGTCGTGCTCGATCTGCATCAGACTGTGGTCGTGATTGATTGATTTGCAAAATGGTCAAGGCTGTCGTTGCTGGCGCTGCTGGAGGTATGTGTGGGATCATGTCGGCAGTGGTTGGTTGTCCGACTATAGCGAGACGATACCGCCACGACCGCTGCTGCTGGCTGCTGGCTTAGGTGCGAATCCCAGACTGCTGACAACATTCTAGGAATCGGCCAGCCCCTGTCGCTGTTACTCAAGCTTGTAAGTATGCTCGCTCTTTTGTTCGGCACGTTGCGATCGATCGCTAACAGATGGAGTAGTCGCCATACGTGACCGAGCTCGCGCTATACGATGTCGTGAACTCGCCCGGCGTCGCAGCCGATCTGTCGCATATCTCGACCAAGGCCGTCGTCAAGGGCTACCTGCCTGCCGACGGTGGCATGCAAAACGCATTCTCTGGAGCTGACGTCATTGTGATTCCGGCCGGCATTCCTAGAAAGCCAGGAATGACGCGCGATGGTGAGAACAGTATACCCTGGCGTCGATCGCCCGCCCAGTTTAGGCTTGATCTAACGTCAATTTAGACCTTTTCAACATCAATGCCGGGATTGTCCGGGATTTGGTAGACGGCGTTGCCAAGTTTGCGCCTAACGCATTTGTACTTATTATCTCAAACCCGGTCAACTCAACTGTGCCTATCGCGGTAGAGGTCCTAAAGAAGCATGGAGTTTTCAACCCAGCCAAGGTCTTTGGTGTTGTCACTCTTGATATTGTTAGATCCGAAACATTCACTGCCAGTGTCACTGGACAGTCCGATCCATCAGTATACAAGGTGCCAGTCATTGGCGGTCACTCTGGTGATACTATCGTGCCTTTACTTTCGTTGGCTGAGCCCAAGGTCGAAGGCCTCACTAACGATGCTCGTGACGCCTTGATTCACAGAATTCAATTTGGCGGTGACGAAGTCGTACAGGCAAAAGAAGGAAAGGGTTCCGCTACTTTGTCCATGGCTCACGCTGGTTTCCGATTTGTCGAAACAATTTTGAAAGCAGTGGCAGGAGAATCTGGTGTAGTCGATAGTGCCTTTGTGTTTCTTCCTGGGATTGCAGGAGGTGATGAGGTCAATGCTATCACCGGGCTTGAGTACTTCTCCATTCCGGTCGAACTTGGTGCTGACGGTGCCAAGAAGGTTGTCAATATTTTACCCAGTGTTTCGGATTACGAGAAGGGTTTACTTGAGATCGCATACAAGGGTCTTGCTACAAGCATTAAAAAAGGTGTTGACTTTATCGTCAACCCTGCCCCTTCCAAGTGAGCTAGCCTTCATAAATTGCATCGTACGACTGACTTCTAACGTTTAATTCAAGGATCTAATATGATCGAATGCAATGATAATTGTCTATGCTACTATATAAAGTGAATCAAATCACATACTGAAACTTTATTTACATACATTTTGGTGATAAAATTATATAACTACTGATGGATGTGCTGGTTTGAGAAAGCCAATACTAAGCCTTATGAAATATAAAAAAAATCATTCAAAAATAAATAACGTATTGCTTTTGCTTTGGTATTAACCCACTCAACTTGTATCGGGCTAGACTACTTTTTTCATGTCGTGTCATTGTATTATGTACATCTAAATTAGCGCTTCTAAAATTCTCCGCCCCCCACCCCCCCTTGATAGCTTCCTAGCCTACAAATAGATTCACAACTTCTTCACCACGAAGTAATACGTTTCCACTATGGGTGACCTCAAACATTTCAAGTCCCTTCAAATTTTGCACCATAATGCTCTGTAATTTGACGTTTCCCTGTACCGGAATGTTGCCAATTGTTAAGACTTTCATCTTATCGTTATCTACTGAAAAAGTCACACGATGACCATCAAATGAAGTTGCTTCAATATCCGGCCCATTTTGGCTCAGTCGAGACGGGACCATACCAGGAAACAAAACCTCTAGCACCGGAACTGAATATAAAGGCGCAGAAGTTGCGTCAGGATATGATGGCGGCAAATCAATAATCGCGCGTTCAAGGTTATCGTTCTCGCGGATATTTGTGGCGAAAAGCTTTGACTGCGACGGAAGTTCAATCTGTCGTTGTCTCTCAAATATCCAATCCGAAACTGGTGTGTAGTTGTATAGTCCATCGAGATGATAGAATTCCGACCAAGATGCAACCAAAGAGTAAAAAGATTGATTTGTCAAAACCATTTGGCAAGATAAGTCGGCAATTAGTGAGCCAGTGTCATCCTCCATATCCTGCTCGTCGGTTTTCCGTCCAGTGAAATCCAAAATCCGTTCAAGTAAACTGTTGAACGGCGTATTGTCCTGCGTAGCGTTTTTTTGTTTATAGTCCTTTACTACACGTGGTATCGTTCTTAAAGAAGTGGACTGCAAAAGCTGTTTCCGTCGTTGGTGATCTAGCAGATCAACGTCAATCCATAGCGGATGAGCTTCTGTCGAAAACACAAACCGTGAATCATCCGAATTCAACGGATTATCCACATCAAACAATAGGTACAGGTATTTCAGTGTTTCACTCAAGAAAAAACTTTCCATCCGGTCTTCTAGCTCACTACCTCTAACATCGTGAATAGACGCAAACCCACAAGGAACCCGAGCTCTTGCTTGGAGATCGCTCAAAATTTGAGCACCTACTCGAATATAGAACGGATCTTTCGTAGCCCTATATAACATATAGTTGGACTCGACGAACTCCGGCCGTAATCCGTACCAGCCCAGTGCGATACTACCTTTATTAACCACATAATTCCATCTTTCCGGAAGTGCGCCATAATTGATCCACAGCTTGTAATATACTAAATGGGATTTAATGGCGGCGTTGATATCACCCGCTAAGACCTGAAGTCCCGGGAAAAATGCTGCCAACGAATCTATCCAGCCGGTTACCTGTGAGCCGGATAGTATATGAACGTTTCGGTATATCCAACCATCAAGAATAGTTGATTTTATGGCTCGATATGACTTTGTAAACGCGTCGAGATATGCGACATCGTCAAGTAAGATATATGCTTTCAGTGCGTACTCATAAAAAGAGTCTACACTGGCTCCGATACCGGAATTGGCAGATAACCACATTCCAGAAACTGCGTCCAATGCAGACCCGACTAGGTCTAAAGATGTTCTTCGATCCCAGATAGCAAAGAATGCCTTTCTTGCAGCCGCCTCGTATTTATCATCGCCTGTAAGCCGAGATAGTACCGCAAACTCAATTACAAGACTTCCAGCACCAGCAGTACAAGTTTCGGTGACATTATCTTTGTAAGATGGGTCTCCAAGATCCACTCGAGCTAGTGGAATACCCGTTGGTGTGTCAAAGGCAGGCAAAAGCCTGTCGCCAAGGTCCTTCGCCAATCTTAAGAGTGATCCGTCATACCAATCAATTTTGCAGCCCAATCGCGGTAAAGTAGCATAAGTATGGGCAGATAAAAGACCCCCGATCATTCGTATCGTTGTCTCAAACACTTGAACACGCGACGAAAGTTCAAATTGAACAAATCGTTCAATCCGCCGTACAGTTGCTTGAAATTCGCTCTGATCTCCCATAATCTACAAATCAGACAATTGCCCACATGAAATAAGTAGCAGAAAATTATCTTACTGCTAGCATGTCTGCACTATCGACTAGAGTCAATGAAAAGTCGCCGAGCACATCATTGATACCAATGTTTTGCGGGTTCATCCGGTCCCTTCCTCGGCCAGAACAAGACAATGGCGCGAGTTCTACGATGTTAACTAAAAGCAAGACTTTCTATAACTCTGGCAAGTTAAGATCGCTTACCATCGTCTGGAAATGCCTGCTGAAGATAAAAGTTCCAGCCATGGTAGAACGCATCCCTGGTTTCGTTCCTGATTGGCAATTAGACATGCAACAGACACTTTTAGTAGCGAGGCCACTTACTTTAACTTATCCAGGTGTGCCTTGGGAAATGCGTAAGCGACTTGTAGCAGAGCACCAACGAGGAGAACCACTCCCAAGCAGTTCCTCGTGAGCTCGAGCATCTTTCAAATTGAAGCACCAGTAAATGGTGCAGAGGCCAGCGATACTTCTCCTGCCGATAGAGCAGCACGCTCCTATATTGCCTTTAGCTAGTCCGATCGTTGTCTAAACAATCACTTCTTGTTGCTTTCTAATCCGAGATATAGCATTGTGTTCAGCAATTGACACTGTTAGAATTATATGTATAACTCGTCGTCGCTAGGTGAAGTCTAAGTGAAGCACGGCGCGATTTCACCCAACGCAAGTGTGGAAGCGAGAGACTTTCCTTTCCACTGGGAGATAACCAAGTCGTGTACATACTCCCCTGTTCTCAACAGTTCTCAACAGTAGCGGTCTTTCAACAAGCAATTGCAGAGCACATAGTTTGGCTGAGCGTGACTGAAGCTGTCTCGACAGAGATCTCTAGACTTATTCTGATAAAAATGAGTTCATTTTCTCGTCAGGCTCCTCGGATAGGGCCCAACCCGTCCCCAAGCACTGCAGTACCCGCCAGCGGTGGTGCGTCTGCGTTGGAGTCGGCTGCAGCTGGCTATACTGATCCGCACGCAATTTATCTCAATCTTTCCTGTCTTGACTTTTTGCTAATCGAGCTCCTGCCGTTGTCAGATCGGGTGGTGTCCGTGCTGGACTCCTCGTCGGGTGAAGGTGTGACAAGTGGCCTGGGTATCGTCAACAACAAGCGCGCCGCTCTGCAAGACCATATTGATTCGCTGGGATACAGGGTTGGTCTGGCACTGGTAGAGCGATTTTCACAAGACCGACCTCGGTTTGTTGACGTCTTGGATGTCATGAAGTTTGTTTGCAAGGATCTGTGGGGTCTGTTGTTTCGGAAGCAAATCGATAATCTGAAGACCAACCACCGAGGGGTGTATGTGCTCACGGATTCGTCGTTCCGGCTGCTTATGCGTATGAGCACAGAGTCTGGTGGAGATACTGCGTCTCGTGCGCTGCCATACTTATGGTTTCCTGCCGGGGTGATTCGGGGAGCCTTGGCCGGGCTAGGTGTCGAAGCCACTGTCGTTGCAGAGACTGCCGCGATTCCGGTCGCATCGTTCCACGTGCAGACGCTTAGATACGAACAATGACTACTCGGTGTTTGGTTTTGGTGTTGTGTACTGTATATGATTACGACCGGTGTATATGTTTGTTTATATGTTATGTATTATAGAGTACTCGGACCGCAGTCAGGTCGAGTTGCGCTCTCCTGGAACAGCTGTAGTGTATCTAGACGCCGGCACAGAGCAGCAGATTTTGCTACGTAAATACAGATAGCTATTGTTTCCAGCGTGTGCGGTGTCCGGACATGCCCTGCACATCGCTGGGGTTGCTCCCGGCACGTGAACCGTAGACGACTCGCGCTCCAAGCAAGAAAAAACAAGCGTCGAGGAGCCGCGTTTCGCTGTGCTGGTTGCTGATTTTTTTCAGATTTGCTGGTCGCAGATCAACTCTAGCGGAGGCAGACAGTACGGTCGGTTGCAGTGGTCTATAGTTTCCAGCGATTTAATTGTCCGTTTTGTATCTGAAGCTGCCTGTCGTGCCCTTACGAGATTAAGTGTTCGATAGCCGGGTCAAGCCTAGCTCTGTCTTTCCTTACGTCACAATGGTCGAGCAGAGCAGTCTGCGGTCACGTAAATTGTCAGGAACAGATAACAATGGATGTAAGTTGGATGTTGGACACGACACGTCATCTCAGTGCCGCGCTGTAGCCATTGATAGATATCCTTGTAAGGGATCTCAGTAGCTACGACTGGTACGGTGTCATGGTCTCGGATAGCGTGGAGTGCGCCCGAAGCTGAGATGTCTGGGTTCTGATTGTTATCTAGCGGCCTCAAAGCGATCAAGCTCTGAAGAAGCCAAGTATAAGGCTTTCACAAAGGATATTGGCCATTTCAGCTTTGTAAGGTATGTATTTCGTCGAATTGTTCCGAACTTTTGTTTTAGAGCTAACGTGCTGTGGCAGAACTTTGCATTTGGCCGATCTTATTACGCTATTGAATGGTGAGTAAAATCTGGCATAATACTATTTACGAGGTTGTTGACATATGTAGGCTTTTGTGGCGTCATGAGCGTTTTCTCGTCTCTCAAATATTGTTTGGGGAGTCCTGATGACTTTGCCAATTTGTGGGCTGCTATAATATTCACTCCGTTTGGTTTATTTTTTGACTTTATGGATGGTAAGGTTGCTCGGTTGCGAAAGAAATCTTCTTTAATGGGTCAAGAGCTCGACTCGCTGGCCGACCTAGTTTCATTTGGCGTTGCTCCGGCCTGCTGTGCATTTTCAGTTGGGTTTAGATCCAATTTTGATAATTTAGTGCTTGTTTACTTTGTCTTATGCGGACTTAGTAGGCTTGCTCGATTCAATGTTACGGTAGCATATTTACCTAAAGATGCCTCAGGAAAGTCAAAATACTTTGAAGGTACTCCCATCCCGACGACATTGAGCCTAGTTTTTTTGATGGCTTATTGGGTTCATCGCGGCTGGATTCTTGATAGTATACCATATGGTGTGATTGGTGAAGGTGAATGGTTTGAAATACATCCCATCGTTGGTCTTTTTTTTGTTAGTGGTTGTGCTATGATTAGCAAGAGTCTTCACATTCCAAAGATTTGATGATATAGGACAAATTTAAGTCTTAATGCGCAGTAGCGTAAGACAAACGATAGTTGATTACACATTTCTGGTTTTTTTTGTTCTTTCATTCCGTGTACTGGTCTGGAAACAACAAAACCAAGGTACTTTTGCATTGCTATCATGAATCGGGGCAACTCACTGAATCATCTTATCAGCTTTTATTGTGAAAATTTCCCACGATTGAATGCCCTTGCTTTTGTGTTTATTTTAAGTAACCCAAACTACGCAATTCATTTATTTTGAGCAGCAGTCAAGTCATTACGTGTAGATGCAGTACTCAAACCATGATGACCATCGTAGTTTGTTTCAGCCGCATAGCAGTTCTAAAGTGCACAATTATTTTCCATCAAAGATAGGACTCGTCGTTGAACAAAAAAAAAAGCACTGATATTTTCATCAGTTGATGCGGAACTGTTTTTTATTGTTCGATTGAAAGTTATGCAAAACTAGAACTTCAAAATTTTGTGTGCATTGATCAACCGTCTTTATCGATCACGTGGCCCGTCCCAACGCGGCGGGCGCAGCGTTCCTACTGAATTGAATGCATCATCATTCATTGCCTTCGACAACAGCCTAACTGTTGATAAATACAGGTTTGGTAATTTTATGCAAATGTTTGGCAGTAGTTTGGAATAGCACAAATTAGACACAATTGTGGGGTTTCCATTTGTGACATTCTATAAGACATCATTATGTTGAGAGCGTTTATGCCGGTCCCGATAGTGGACCTAACCAGTAAAGAGAGGATTACAGCTATATTTGCTTGCAGTTAGTATTTGGTTGCATTTTGTCAAATTTTGGTTATACTGATAGATGAATAGGTAATCTTTTATTTCTGGGCTTGTCTACCGGATCTATTAAAGTGTTTGAAGATCCACCGGCTCCTTCACCAGGACAAGCTCAAACCTCGGCTAAATTGGTGACTACAATAGATAATGTCACCCGAAAACCCATTGAACAAATAGGCATACTTGAGGAAGCTGGTGTTATTGTTATACTTTCTGCAGACTATGTGTTTCTTTACGATCTCAGAACTTTCATTTTACAAGAGCGTCTCGTCCGAACGAAAGGTGCAGTTGTGTTCGCGACTTCATCAGAGCTAGACTTTTCACACCCGTTTGTTCCTCCAAACGACTCGAAAATTGTTTATTCTCAAAGCAAAATACAGAGTAATGTCTCTCGTTTGGTGGTTGCTGCGAAGAGAAAGCTGCATTGCTATGAATGGCAAGGCGCTGAATTAATTGGGTCAAAAGAAATTTCCGTCCCTGAGCGCCCACGTTCTATTACATTTGTGCAACCGGACAAAGTTCTATGTGGCCTTGTGGTTGAATATTTTGTTGTGAATATACCTGCTTCTACAGTGACCGATTTATTTGCTGCAGGTAAAGACGTGGGACCAATTGACGGGGCAATAGCTGGAGTGGCGGCAAACTTAAACGACATTACAGGAATCCAATCGGCCTCTACTAGGAAGCAAAGCTCGGCGCTTGCTGCACGGCTATCAATAGATGAATCAGTTTTGCTTGTCAATGAATTCTCGTCGGCGTTTATGGATGCTGAGCATGATACACTACTTGACAAACGGCCAGTGAAATTTAAAGGTATACCAACTATGCTTGGATACTCTTATCCTTATATTCTTTCTGTTACATCAAATTTTAAAAAGCTTGAAGTTAGAAATAGCCAGACATATACGCTTCTCCAGTCCATAAACTTTCCAGTACTAGCACACTTAAATGAAGGAAAATATCCATTCGTGGCTTCAACTCGTCAAGTATGGCGGCTTTATTTGCAGCCTTTTGAGAACCAGCTTGATACTTTGATGGAAAAATCGCAATTGGACGAGGCAATGAGCTTGGTCGAAGAATTGGACGATGTTTTTATTGAGAACAGGTGTGGTCGTCTAAAAGAGCTAAAAATGGAGAAAGCTAAGGAGCTATTTTTGCGAAAAAAGTTTTCTCAGTCCATGATGTTGTTTGCTCAGGTTTCTGCACCACCGAGCCGTGTTCTTGCGCTTTATCCGTCATCAATCTCTGGGAATGACAGTACATCAGATATGTCAGATGAAATATCTTCGAGCAATGTGCAGCAGTCTGAGTCTTCCCAACTTCAGGCCCAAGGTACAGGAGCTTCTGCTGCGGATATAAAAAATCCGGAAACGCTAATTCAGGAAGCTAACGTCGATGAAGTGCGCACAGTGCCCGAGTCCGAGCAGCAAAGAGATTTTGAATTTTTTGAAAGATTTCTAAGGCCCAGTGCCAATAGTGTCTCTACTTCTAAGGTCAGCAATAATGGCATCATGGTTAAGGCATTTGCAGCGGAAACTATGTCCTTGACCGATAGTTTAAGTAACTTTTTGTCGATCGGTAAAAGCTCCAAGATTTTACCTTCTGAAACTGGGAGCGTTGATATTGCGGCAGATCCTGAAGTTCTAGAAGGGAAATCATTACATAAAGCGGTTCGCTGTTTATTGATTTACCTTACTGACGTTCGACGGAAACTTGCTAGGTTTGCTTCAGTTCAAAGCGGTGAGATTAGTAAAGAAGAATTCGAGTTAATAAACCCCGATCAGATTTCAGCGGCGTGTTTTGGGTCAGACCTTGGCTACCAGTCTACTATAGTAGATACGGCGTTACTCAGATGTTATATGCTCATAAATCCAGCTCTGGTTGGGCCACTCGTGAGGTTACCGAATCACTGTGACAAAGCGGTTGTGAGAGACCAATTACTGGCCAGTCAAAAATTTAATGAGCTCATCGATTTTTATTATTCGAAAAAACTGCATCGTGATGCGCTAAATCTTCTGAAAGACTTGGGTGAGGGACATGAATCATCCAGTCTTGAGGGGCCGCTGCCAACAGTTCAATATCTGCAAAAGCTTGGATGCGAGCATTTACTATTGATTTTT
This sequence comes from Myxozyma lipomycoides, assembly GCA_030564125.1. Taxonomy (NCBI): domain Eukaryota; kingdom Fungi; phylum Ascomycota; class Lipomycetes; order Lipomycetales; family Lipomycetaceae; genus Myxozyma; species Myxozyma lipomycoides. Next base: position 51,232 of record JAJLTW010000055.1, read on the forward strand.
GAATATGCAAGGTGGCCAATATCTGTATCTGAACAATATGCTGAAGAAGTAAGTGAGATGATGAGCTTTATATGATCATAGTCTAACTGAACTAACTTTAAGATTTTCATGTCGAGAACTGATGAGGCGGAGTCCTTGTCAAGACTAGAAGTGTTTGATTATCTAAGAAATTTTTCGCGAAATTTAACTGTCAAGTATCTGGAGTATATTGTGTACGAACTAAACGATCTATCACCAGAATTTCATAATGAGCTTGCGGCTGCCTATTTGGAGATAATCAAGACCGACGCCCAGTTGTATCCACTGGATGATCAAAGGGTTTTGATTTCTCTGGATAAATTTATTAAACTTTTGCAAGATTCGAAGCAGTATAAACCCGAGAAAATTTTGGGATTGATACCTCGGAATTGTAAGTACTGCATTATTTTAAATGTCTCAGCTGCTAATTTAAGTAGCTAGATTATTTTGGGAAGCTAAAGCAATACTTTTCAGTCGTATTGGTGAACATAAGAGAGCTTTGGAGCTTTATGTTATTAATATGAAGGACTATAGTAAAGCACAAGAGTATTGTATGGATATATACGATACTGACGTTCCCAACAGTAAACAAGTGTTTCACATTCTATTGGAGCTATATTTGCGCCCGTCTCCGGTAAATGCTGATCTTGGCACTAGAGCTATTCCGGTTTCTCGTCGCTCGTCTGGTTCTTCGGATCTACCAGCATCAACGAATGAAAAGGAATACTCTCATTTCAACGGATCCGGCTCGCCGGTGTCGTTGAGTGATACAGATGCAGATTGTCCAACAGTTAATTTGGAAGCTGCTTTGGATCTACTTTCTAATCATGGTTCTAGGGTCTCAGCTATTGATGCACTTGAATTATTGCCTTCAGATATCAAAATGAACGTTCTTGGTCCATTTTTGGAAGGGCATTTACGCGAAGCCAACGCGACAGTTGCGAGCGACCGCGTCTTATCTGCGTTACTTAAGACAGAGCTTGTGAGGACGCAACAAACTTTACTTAATTTGAGAAGCAAGCATGTAAGTATATTAGACACAAGAGTTTGTCCAGTCTGTGTGAAGCGGCTAGGAAACAGTGTGGTTTCTGTTTTTCCCAACAAGACAGTCGTTCATTACGGATGCGCAAAACTGTACGGAGAGAAATGAGAACTTATTTATTGTTGTGAATATGGTATAGAATATATTGCAACCTGGTTTGAATTTTTTTATGATATATGTTATGTCTCTCTGCCGTCGAGAGCTACTGCCAACTGATGGTGTTGACATGTTGTGAACGGCGCAGGCTCTACAGTCACAAATTAACATTCTTTAAAAACCACTACTCGCCTGGTTTTTTTATTTCATAATGAGTATTGGATCAACTCAGCTGGCCTTAAAAGCAAAATTCAATGACAATGACTAGAGGTGTTCACGGTCCAATATTCGCCATTTTTTTTCACATCGTGTCCGTATCAGCCAATCCAAAAACTGGCAATGATTATCCGCCAAATTATCCGCAATCAAAGAAAGCGCCGGTCTAGTTATCAAGTTAGTTACATACATAACTAAATTATTCTGCAAAAAGCAAAAAGGGACCAAAAGTAGGGTTTGTGCGGCGCATTGTTTGATTTTTTTTTTTTTATTTTAAACTCCCAAAAAAATTCAATGAAGCCCAGCTCAATGTGCTCTTCAGTCATAGCCAACAATAAGGCATCGATTGCAGTCCTTTTTGATAAATATACTTTATATGTTTTATTGTTACTAATTTTGCTATGCCTTCACTAATCACGACCACACTGGAGACGAACAAAAGGCAAAAAGTTGCTACAACTGCTGAGACGCCAAAAGCACATGCTTCAAAGATCTTCTCTCCGTTTAGGGTATTTTCTCTTGATTGAATGCTTTAGCAATTTTAGTATCTGAGTATAAACTATCTAACTTTTAAGCAAATTGGCCATGTGACAAACAGTATTCCATTTTCACTGTCATCGCTGGGCCAAACATTTATTGTTAGCACTGTGGTTGGTCGCTCCTTCCAAGTCTACGATGTAAGTACTATTTGGTGTAACTGTATACCTGATTCTGTATAGTACGAAAACTAATATGTTTAGGCTGGAAATCTTCGCTTGCTTTTTGTATCTAGTTGTGAGACTGATTCTTTCATCACTTCGCTATACACTCATTTTCACGATGTTTATCTGACCTGGGATTCATATGTTGGCATTTTTCGAAGAGGCAGACTGGTACACAAATATGATACAGGGTGTCCTGATATTCTCAAACACGTGATAGTCTTTGGCGAATATTTGTGTGTCGCTAATGACAATACTGTATATGTGCTGCGGATTAGTTCTAAAAGCAGCCCTCCGGAATTTTACACAACTATTACCCTTCCCCCTGGCTGTGGTGATATAGTGAAAGTGATTCACCCGCACACATATCTGAACAAAATTGTCGTAGCTACTACTTCTTACTTGGTTGTCTACAATATCAGAACAGGAAAGTTATTGTTTCAGACTCAACCCTTTGAGTCAATTTTGACAGATATTGGAGTTGCACCTGTTGTTGACGTCGTTGGTCTATGTTTTCGTGATGGTAGAGTCGTCATATTGAATATCAGGCTATACAAAATTTTAGCGGAGTTCTCGTGCCGACAGATAACAACATGCATTGCGTTCAGAACTGATATGACATCTCAAATAGGCGTAGGGACGGTGGAAGGCGATGTCTACTTTTACGATTTGAATAAAAAACGGCGAATCCATATTCTTCGGGGTATTCACGATTCTTCGAAAGGCGGTATTGCATCCCTTCAATTTTTGAATGGACAGCCTGTGTTTCTTACGTCTGGTGGTGACAATAAGTTGCAAGAATATGTATTCGACCCTGAGATCAGTTCTAGTTCTCAGGCAGTGGTTTCTCCTCCGCGATATTTACGCTCTAGAGGTGGACATTCAGAACCTGTTACTTTTCTTTCATTTACGGAAGAATCAGGTCAGTTTATTTTATCCGCTTCCAAAGACCAGAGTTTATGGTTGTTTTCTTTGCGTAAAGATGCTCAAAGCCATGAGCTTTCTCAACGGGAAAAGGGAACACATGGAAAACGTTCAGCGGGGATTACCAGTGCATTTCGCGAAAAATTTCCAGCGATTAAATCATTGGCATACGAAGCTAACAGGACGGGTGACTGGGAAGATATTGTCTCAGCGCACGTTGGCCAATCGTTTGCTCGGACCTGGAATAGTAGTCGAGGAATTGTCGGTCGATGGCAGCTGCATACTTCCGACAAGACTCCGGTTTGCTCTGTTGCCATCTCCTTTTGTGGTAATTTTGCTATAATTGGCTCAATGCATGGTCACATTGATGTGTTCAATCTTCAAAGTGGTTTACATCGTCGAAGAGCGAAGACACATGCAGGATCAGTCAGAGGGCTTGCATTAGATAGCCTTAATAGCACGCTTGTTTCGGCGGGTTCAGATGGAAAACTACAGTTTTATGATTTCAAAAGTTTGACGTTAAAACATTCGTTACATCTCACTTCCGGCGCACTTATGCTAAAACTCTGTAAATCAACAGATCTTTTGAGTGTGGTCTTAGACAATAATGACATAGTTGTGGCTGACATCCTTACGATGAAGGTGGTGAGATTGCTGAAAGGTCACTCAAAAGCAATCACCGACTTGGATTTCTCAGGCGATGGGCGATGGGTGATCACAGCCAGTGAAGATTATACCTTGAGAACATGGGATCTTCCTACAGGGGCCTGTGTTGATGTCTTTATGGTCCCTTCTGTCGCTCGTGTCTTACGATTGTCCAGTAATAATCAATGGCTGGCAACTGCCCACGATGATAACATTGGAATAAATCTTTGGAATAATAGGACATTGTTTAAGCCCGTTACTTTATCGCGAATTTCAGAGGAGGAGCTTCGTGAAATTGAAATGCCTACTATCTCAGGTGGTAACTCTTCAGGAATCTTAGAGGGAACTCTGACTACTGAAGGTGACCAGGAAGTTCAGGATTCTGGTGCCTACGTTTCTCCGTCGCAAATACAAAATCAGCTTGTCACGCTTAGTCATACGCCTCGGAATAAGTATATGACGATGGTAAATTTGGACGTAATTAAGGTTGGTATAGCGCGATTTTCTCTGCTACCAAATACTAATATTTAGCGCCGAAATAAGCCGAAAGATCCGCCGAAAGCTCCCGTCCAGGCTCCATTCTTTTTATATAACATATCTGCTGGTTTCGAGAGTGACAAAGCTGTGGATGATCTGAAGCCAAAGCGTATGTCGTCTACAATAACACCGTTTAGACAACGTCTTTTGGATGGGCACGAATCAGGATCGTATATCGACCTTATAGATTACATGAAGACACTATCTCCTGTTGCTACAGATCTGGAGATAAGGTCGTTGAACGGTCTTGAATTTAGCCACATAGCATATTTCATTCATGCTCTTACGCAACATTTGCAAACTTTTAGAGATTTTGAATTGGTACAGTCTTGGATGTTTATGCTTCTTACTATACATGGTGAAGTTCTGGCTGAAAATTTGGAACTCAACGACGTGCATGAATCACTTCTTGCATGGAAAGGTTCTGAGCATGAAGTAAGGCAGCGATTGAATAGGCTGATTGCGTATTGTAATGGTGTCGTTAGTTTCTTGAGATTGGAATAGTACTCTGTAGAATGAAAATTTTATTTATTTTGTAAAATATCATGTCGGCTTCTGTCTAACAGGAGCTCTTACGTCATCCACATTTCCGGCTTTTCTCTTTAGAGAAGGATTATTTTGCGACCCTTTAGCTCGCGCTTTTGGACCCCAATTAGGAGGATTCTCCGGGTACCTAGTAACTTTGATCTTCCGCGAAGGAGGATTGGCCCCAGGGTGTGTTGAAAAATCAAATTCAATGTCATCTGTCCTTTCTTCTAGAAGCTTTCTGGCTGGAGAGTTTGGTTTTATATTTTTCCAATTAACTGGATGTGTCTTTATCCAAGCTCTCAATATACTCCAGATCACGTCCCAAGAAGCATTGGTCTTAATACCGCCATGTTTGGCATGCGTAGATGATACTTTATACCCTGCGTTCAGTAAAGCAGACGTGAAATCCAGCATTGGTGGCGCGATGCAATGCGCCATTGAAGCTATAGAGTTGCAAGTGAAATAGAATGGCGCATCGTTAAGTTCCTCTGACGCCAGCATAAGCATAGCTTTCATTCGAGTGACGGTCTTGTAAATTTCAGGGTCTGCAGCTGCAACAACATCTTGCACTTTCGCTATGAAATCCTCGCTATGCAAAGGGCCAGCCCACATTGGACCGCCAAGCTAAAAGTTAGTTTGAAATTTCATATTTATGTAGCAGAAGGTGTGTTTGAACAAACCTGATGAATACCTCCACAGTGAGTGCAAAAATCTGAAACAGGAGGACCCCTAGAAAGTCCATACTTGAAAGCAGAATCATTACTTCCTTCTTCAACAGGCGTAGCTTTGCCCATAGTTTGATATGCTGTAGATCCACATCCAATACATGTATACGTGATCATAGTTTTGCTGGCGAGTAGTTTTGTTTGCAAAGCAGACTTTCTGACTCGTACAAACACCCGAACATAGAAGTCTATCGACAAAGACATCATCGGCACAATCGTATAGCCGTAACGACCCGCAGCCGAAGCTATAGCATATAACACCAACCGTAAAGCTGATTCATGGGAAAATTCTGTTCGAGAAGTTGTACCGCCATAACTGCTAAAGCATTTTTCTGGGTATCCTGTTCCAGCCAAAACCGCTAGATCGGTACAAGTGACAAGAAGAAGCCCACCATCGCATACAGATTGCACTGCAGCATCCAAAAAGGGAACAGCAGTACCGTACGGGTCGAGATCTATTACATGAAATGGATCATTTTTGTGTGAATACATAACAGCATTCGCATCACCTTGCGAGGCAACAACAGTCGCAGACGCCCCTTCATTAAAATCAATGTTTCTTCTTATAGCCTCTGCTGCTGACGGAGAAAAGTCGTTGGCTAATACCTGCTTGACGCGCGGGATTTCAAGGCCGTATCTTATTGCCCGAAGACCGGTAGCTGACAGTGCCTCCAAAACTTTGATGAACCGGAAATCTTTTGGCTCAGCTTCCGGATTATCAGTTTCAGCGGTCACTTTATTGGGTTGATCTGAGCAACAATCAATTGTGGCTTGTTTTCCTTTACCATCAACTTCAACTTCTTTTGCAACACTCTGTCCATGATTAAATTTGCGTTGCCGCCTTCGTGAGCTCTTCTGACGCCTTCGTTCTTTTTCCTCTTCGATAAACATATCTGACCATGCTTTTATCGCACAAGTACTAAGGTCACGATTAAACTGTTGCACAGGATTATAGAATACCTGGTTCTCGTTTTCGTAAAGAACAGTAGCTTTGCCTTCAGTGAGATCGATGTATTGCGACCCGTCCGCTGATTCCACAGATGCGGTGGCCATTGTCCGTAGGCAAGAATAGTCTCTCAGTAGTTTCCTAGTCGAGATACTAGTGAATTTTTGTTGCAAGATAGCTCCACAGGTCTGAAAAATCCAAATTCGCCACTTCATCAAGGCCAAATCTTGAGCACCGGACACATCGCCAAAACTTATCGAAAAAAATTGCTGACCCACCGTCGCGCAAACAAGACCTCATCTCCGCGAATTACGAGGGTCCGGGTCCGGTAGATTGACGGACCCAGGTTTATCTCCCAACGCTCATAATTAGACCCACCTAATTGACCCAGGGTTTAATTTTCAGGGGCGGGTCCGACGGTTCCTCCCCCCCCCCGTTCGAGAGCACTGAGAAAATTCGGTTGGTTCACTCACGGCAACAACAACCAAAGCTATCAATCATCGAAAGAACACTACGGCAGAGCCATTTGACTATTGGAGATGATGTATATGCTGTAGCTGATGCGACAAGGCAGGAGATTCAGCTTTCACAAATAGTTCACTTGGATCTTGAGTCGAACGTAGTCGACGGCGACTGATACTTATTGTGCGCTCCCCTAGTGTGAATGGCGTCACTTATGTCCCTTCCGGATGAGGTTTTACTTTATGTATACTCAGATTTTCGAGGCAGTGAATTTCATGGGTCTGTGCTCGTCAATAAACGCATGAATGCGTTGCTAACCAAAGAAATGTATCGCCATTTGCGACTCCATCTCCCAAAATGCGACTTGGAAGATTCAACTGATTTTGTCTGTGAGCCGTCTTGTCGATTGCTGAAGCGCTCAGTACTTGTATGCCGTAACAGCGACGCTTGCTTGGTTGATAAATTGAAGGCATGTACAATCGCCGATACTACGCAAATCACGAGGCCTGAACCTGATTCAGAAGGGTCTCGGCATTCAAAGAAGGGCAGTGGATCATTATTGAAGAGAACTCTCAAAGAGTAAGTTTTTTGTCTGGCCTCTACACCGATAACTGACACTTTCAACAGACATCCCGAGCTCGCATCATTTACTCAAATGTTAACAGTGATTGGCCAAGACTTACAAGCCAAAAACATTTTCGTGACTGAGGACGGAATGAGCGAGTTTCCCTCAACCCCAGAAGATGAATTTAAAGGAGTACGCAATTTAATAAGCTTGTTTACTAGTCTTCATTCATTGGTATTCCAAGGGGACTCGGCCCAACTCTCGGCCTTAATATCGAGTGTGCCGAATAGCATAAGCTCATTGTCAGTGGAGCGACTCTCGAGATTACAGCTGGGAGATATTTACAAGTTCAGAACATTAAAGCGCCTTACCATAAGAGCATTGGGCCCAATGCTCTTCAGTTCAGATCCAGTGGCTATTTCAATCAGTAAATCAACGGCTTGGGAGACATTATATGCTATTCGCATGCTAATTGAGCAAAATTCTCAAACATTAGAAGAATTGGTGCTGGGAAGTTGGAATTTTGGTATGTTATTTGCAGATTATTCGCCCCTATTACCGAAATTGAAGACTTTGTCAGTTGAAGTCAATGCATTGTTCAACGACGAGCAAATATTGAACACACAGGTTACTATTGACTCTCCTGTTTTGGTCCAATCGTCACATATCTCAAACAATCATGGCTGGTTTTGGCTCAATAGTGTTGTACAATCTACAAGGTCTAACCTAAAAGTTTTTATTTCCTGTGCCTCCGCAGATGATGCAAGCGATGATGATATGCTGCATCACGTAGTCAAAAAAGTCGATTGGAAGTTTTTGTATAAATCAGAAAACGGAAGAAAGGTGAAGAAGATGTCAAAATTTCGTGGACATGCGTTGCCAACGATGGTGGACTGGACAACCGGTTACACTACAAATTGTAATGTTCTTATTGTACTCAGCTTCAAACGGCGGCGGGCTTCTACCATAGCTCGTAGGTGAATATGTATAGGCTATTTCATTAAATTGCAAATTATGTGCTAGTGGTGTATCATATATATATTGATCTAAAAGCCCGAGAACGCAATCCAGATCTGAAGCTGCCATAGAAAAGAAAACAAAATCGAATGAACAATCATCCGCCCATAACGAATTATTATGAAAGGTTTACAGGAATAAACCGTTTCGGCATAGAGACCCGACTGAAGTTATCTCTAAATTTCTTACTGACTTCATCCATGTCAAGATGGCTGGTAAGAGATCTTCTCGGTATACATGATATGCAATGCTTAGAATCTAACTGAATATCTAAGGGATCTGCACAGTGGCAGCCGGAAGATAAGCTAAGTCGAATAGAATACTTTTTCTCCGTCGTCAAGCTATTTTCGCTCTCATACAATTCAAATACAATCTGAGTGAGATAATCAAGTTCCGGAATACCATTTCGTGGCATCTTCGTAGGAACTTGGCATTCGTATATGACGTTTAAGAGAGTATATATATGAGATTCTGATCATTAGATAAACTAGAAGACAGTTACATCAAAAAACGAAACCTACCTTTTGTAAAATACGCACACACGCCACCTGTATCGGTCGACTTCATATGGTCAACGTCATTTAAAATTTGTTTTACTAACGGTAGACTCGTAAGAAGACCAATATCCAATTTTTCTTCGTCTTTAATGCCGTATTCCTGTGGGCAAATGTAGCTATAAAGGTTAAATTAATATGCAGCAAATAAAGAAATATTCAGCCAGTACTTACTCAAAAAGAACTTTGGCCAACTTATAAAGTTCTCGAAGTTTGCTGAACCGTTCATCTTGGAAAGGGTCAGTCGGCGGCGTACTGGCGGACAGACTTGGGGACTGTTTCCGTGGAAATTCTTCCGTAGATTGAAGAGGAGAAGACTTCGATGAATTGGATGGTAATTTTGTAGAAAAATTAGCCAAGCCGCCCGAGTCGTTACTAGAGTCATAGGGTAAAAAAATGTTTTCCAGAAATTGTCTGTTGTGCAATGCATCATACTTCATTGTGTCATAAAGTTCGGAGATTTTTGATGGGTCTACTTTTTCAACCGTGGTAAACTCCGCAAACAATTTATCCCATCTTTCTTTGAACAGTAGAGGATCTTCACCGCAACACCAACGAGATTGAAATGTGCCAACATCCTTGTATTTGAAATTTTGTTCCATGACAAAGTGATGGAAATTCATAAGCTCAACAACGTTTTGAATAACAACGCTAGGCTCGGGCATTTTATCTGGCCAAGTGAACTGCGGCGGTGGTTTCAATCCTTTTCTCAACAATGGTTTAATTTTTTTCTTTACTTGGTCCATCAAATCCTTGGCAGCGTTGCTGTCATCTAAAAGATCCTTTCGAACAGTTAGAAATTCTGGTTCAATTTCTTTCTTATCAAGAAAAGAAGCCGCCCATATCTGGGCGCTTGTCGCCACTCGACGCTCAGAGCTCGTAAACACTTTTACATCATCAAAAGCTCGCTTGTTCATCAACAACAAGTCTTTGCGCATCTGGTCTCCCAAATCCTGAGACTGGTATCGAGCTGAATGTGTAGGTTCGCCGCCCCATTTTAAAATAAGTTGAACTTTTTCAACCTCTCCGCTCTCATTTAATACAGGTTTTAACTGTACCTTAGTTCCAGCAAATGACATTTTTCGTCGTAACGCGTGTTCTAATTGTGCTAGCTTTGATCCGTCTTCAACTTCCTCTTTCTGCGCTAATTGAGTAGCATTCAAGACTTCAAGTAAATTTTCAACACCTCGAATAATAACTTCTTCTTTATGCTCTTTAAGTAAGCAAATAAATGTCTGAGTGTAGAAAGAAAACTTAAGCTTCTGCTTTGGTGTACGATCTGCATGGCGAATAACGTAAACAAGCCCTTTAAGCTTCCAGCTTTGTGTTTTCTGTTCTACCACTTTCTTCGGCATATTTAATGATGCTGGCAGCCTCTTTTGACTATCAGTAACATCTATAAACATATTCCGCAGAACGGAAGCACATTTATCATAGTATTCGTTGTTCTCTTTCACGAAAGAAAACCCATTGACATCAATAACGTATGATTTACCGTGCACGCGAAGGAGGTCAAATCCACAGATTGCTTGATTAAAAGCAATAGATATATTCTTAGCCATACGAGTCTCCTCGGGTGTAAGTTTTGTGACAAATCGAATTTCTTTACCAAACGTATTACGTCTAACAAGACCGTCCACTACAGGAGACTTCCGTGTTTCAGCATGGCAATAGTTTGGTCCCACTGTATATGCCTTTACATCCTCAAAATTATCAGTATCCATAAATTGTTCGTAAACAAAACTACCTGATGTTCTAGGACCGGATAGCGAAGAATCGAATTCAGAAGACTTATTGCCAACTTTACGGAAGAGTCGTCTACCACCGCCACCGTGACTCGAATGGTAATAAATATTGATGTTATGATCTTCTCCGTTAACAGGTTTCTCCACGTAAGGCTTCTTCAGTGTTTTTCCTTCAACCCATAAAGTATCAGCGTCAATCATTTTCCAGCTAGGTTCTGCGCCAGAGCGCAACATAACTCCTTGTTCTTCAAATCTCTTTCGTAAAACTGAATCAAACTTTGGGCCCCCGTCTCTGGAAATCTCGAGACGAGCGGGTGTAGGTACATGAATACTATCCAGTATTGCAAGAACTAGTCTTCGGTCCCAAAGAAGTTTTTGGGACACCAAATCATTAACCAAATACGGCCTTCGAAGGTTTGCGTAGGCTATAGCCTTATCCAGAGGAAAGCCAGTAGAGAAAAAGGAAATGAGATAATCACATGTCGGCCAATCCTCTATATCTGTCCTATCAGCAAATCAAGAAAAAGACACAAGTCAGCATCACTCACCCTCATCCAAAATCACTTTATCTCCAAAAATGACAGTTTCAAATTGCCCGCTTTGTATGATTCGATTTAAAATTTGTCTGCAAGGTTTGCTGCGCGCCTTCGCATCCATTGCACAAACTCCAATGGTGCCATACTTCAACACTGGAGATGGAGGACCTTCCAGAACAGTTGACCCTAATGGAGGAGATAAAGTAGTGCTTGCAGTAGAGTCTCTTGACCGCGTTTTCGTAAGAGTAAGGTTGAAGCTAGGCACCTGCGATAGCGATCGAGTTGGACTTCCGGCTATCGCGACTGGCAAGGCCGCTGTCGGTGTAGATGTCAGGCGACGTTCGGAAGACGGTGATGACGATCTCGAAGACATCGTAGAGGTCATAAATAACAAGGTATATTTCGAAAACCCAGAGTAGCAGGAGATCGAGCGCTAGTGACGATCACCCACGCCGATATATGCTTAAATTTTTGAAAAACACCGCAGCTTCGAGTCTCACCTAAAGATAGAAGTGGTACCGTCAAACTCAAATATTCATTACAGTGCACTGTCGCTGCAATAAACTTATCGTATTCGATCTGTCGATATCTGAAGAATCGCTCATGCGATTGGTCATACTTCAAGGTTCAACAAAAAGTGTTAACTACTCTGTAACTATGTACATCCCCTACGTATTCTACACGTGTCCATTTTAGCGCAGGGTGGGGTGCAGCATAGCTATGTAACTATGTATGTAGTTAATACAGATCAGTCGGAATCAGTCAGTGCTGGGTCAGTGCAACAGAGTTGTGCTATCTCTGCGGCTTGACGCCTGGTTACACCCTGGTTAGCGCCCAAGGTGTTATTACACTCAGCAGGTCTACAATCTCGGCAAGCATCGGTAACAGTTTACGGGCACCGTTCATAGTAGTTCTTGTATATGTGGATGAGCTTCGTTTTTTTTTGATCACTACTTTCCAAATATGCTTCTTTTTCGCGCTCGTGAGTCGGTGAAAGTGGGTCAGATTCAGCGCTACATCATAACCTATACTCCATCACACGACAATGTCGCACCTCTACCAAAGTCTTTGCATCTGCGAGTTCGAAATACGGAACTTCTTCCACTAAGGGCAGCCTATTTGAATGGTCCTTTCATTTTATATGTGCATGTCAGACCCAGTCACTACGATCCATTTGTGTCGGTATATAATCCCAGTGACTTCCCAGATTTCGAACCGCAAGTGAAGGCAGCGCAGTCCTTTCATTCTGAGCTTAAAATGGATCCAACTCGCCATGAGCATACCTGGTCTGTTGATATTGTCAGTCAGATGATATTTTCTGCTTCTGCAAAAATCTCTTTCGAGCTGTCCGTTGGTAGAGATCGCGAATCATGTCACATGGACGTTAATGAAGGCCTGTACTCTGATGCTATTCAAATAGTGCATCAGAACACTTTTGATCTTTGGAACACTCCTAAACCGGCAGTTGGGAAAGATACTCATTTAGTGATCGTCAGTCATGGACTACATTCTAATACGGGTGCTGATATGCTTTTTGTCAAGGAGCAGATTGACCAAGCTGCCCAACAGACCGGCGAGAATATTATTGTGCGCGGATACTTTGATAATGTATGCAAAACAGAAAGAGGCATTAAATTTTTGGGAAAGCGCATGGCACAGTATATTGTAACTACTCTTTATGATAGTAGCATAAAGAAAATCTCTTTTGTGGGTCACTCCCTTGGGGGCCTAGTTATGACTTACGCAATCGCTTATATTCATGTGAACTACCCGGATTTTTTCAAAAAAGTTGAACCGGTTAATTTCATTGCGTTGGCAACTCCGTTTTTGGGAATTACTTATGAAAATCCGATATATGTCAAGTTAGCACTCGATTTTGGAGTTGTGGGGAAAACAGGACAAGATTTAGGCTTGACTTGGAAGCCTTCATCCCCGTTTAATACTTCAAGCATGTTACGACCTGTACTTCGCATTTTGCCAACTGGTCCAGCGGCCGAAATTTTAAGACGATTTCATAGGCGAACAGTTTATGCCAACGCGGTGAACGACGGTATTGTCCCACTTCGTACGTCCGCGTTGCTTTATCTTGATTGGCGGGGTCTTTCCAAAGCCCAAAGTGCTCAAAGAGGTGAATCTGTTTCGGATAGTAGCAGTAATAGCCATGACAATCTTGTCAATTTCAAGGGCTCAGTGGAAAACAACCTGCTGGGATCAACTGGTGAAATCATAGACAAAGATATATCTGGCGAATCATCGCAGGACGTACCATCAACAGCAGTTCAACAACAAATTGGGCAGGTCTCCAAAATTTTTTCTGACGGTTTACGTCCTTTTCAGTTTGCTTTTTCATATCTGCGCCCACAAGCTTTGAAGAGAAAGCCGAGCAAAATTTACGACCGCAGTCAGACACTAAATGCGTTAGAGGATGACAGCGATGCAGAAAATAGTTTAGAGCCGCCTCCGAAAACTTCGATGATTGTGTCTGCTACAGCTATATTGAATCCACCTTTACCTTCGAATTCATTTATTCGAGAGGTCGAATCTAGGCCGAAGAGCATTTTTCACGATCGAATATATTATCCTAGCGACTTGCCGGCACGTCGTTCAGAGAAACGAAGATCAACAGATACGTCCCAGAAGTTTGGCCAAGATTTGACTGAGGCTAATTTGGGACCTGTCACAAGGTCCTCTGAGTTAGATGGTGCCGCTCGTAGCATCGAGAAAGCTCGTATTGAAGAGAAAATTGCACGAGCTTGGCACGATCAGATGGCATGGAGAAAGGTTCTCGTTAGGTTAGAACCAGACGCTCACAATAATATCATTGTGCGCCGTTTCTTTGCAAATGCTTACGGGTGGCCTGTTATTCATCATATGGTTCAAAACCATTTCATCGACCCCTGCAGTCCTTCTGGGCCTGAAGTTCGACCAAACAAGTTGGAGTCTGGCAACACTATGAATGGAACTGGAGATTTTAGCAAAGAGAAAGAAATTGCGAATACCGATTTTGTTCGTACTATGTTTCACGCATCTGAACGTAGAGACACAATTGATTCTACTGATTCAACGCGTTCAATTGACAGTGCTGTCTGGGACGCCACAGCTTTCCAAATAAGCGATGATGATGATGGTGAGCCTGTAGATGCACCTGGTGTCTCTACAGACGAAGATAGCTATGAATACCAAAAGAAACTATCTGAAGTGATGAATTACGTCTCCGAATGGTCACCTTTGAGGCTTTACAATGGTGCTATAAATAGCATGAACGAGGCTGGTGGACATGGGACACAGAAGGGGGAATAAATATATATATAGGGATATTGTATAAATAGGAGTTCAGTTATATTATACTTTTACCGTAGAGCTTTGACCCCTCTTTGTGTTCTTGGGCACCCGTCCTACCTCCAACGGTCGCAGGCCATCTCAAACTGTTGTTGGGTCTATTGTAGAAAAAAATGCAAATTAATCGTGATATTATTTATGTTTGATTGCATGCATCGGAAGTGGCCGCTCGCTGCTATGTAACTACCGAAACGCAATCCACGTGGGGTTAGCGTCAGACTCCAATTATGTATGGTATGTACATGCATAGCGCCCATTGAGCGCGGCGGCGGTTGCTACTTCAGAATTTAATGGCAGAGTTCACTGTTTCATACAAGTTAAATTTTTCAAGTTAAATTTTTTTTTGCGGCCTACATATTATTATACTTGGGCACTCTTGCTTGAAGAACGCATTATCATTATAAGTGAAGCTTTCAATTTAGTCGAGATATGACAATGGCGACCACGCAAGAACTCGCAGATATCAAAAAGCTATTGAAGTCAACGCTTAGACAGTTTCCAGACTTCCCATCAAAAGGAGTGTTATTTGAAGATATTTTACCTATTTTCAAAGACCCAAAGGTTTTTCAAGCTCTGATCACCGCGTTGAAGTTTGAAATTGAGAGCAAGTTTACTGGCAGCAATAAGCCTGAAGTAATCGTTGGTCTGGATGCTCGAGGATTTCTCTTTGGGCCAACTCTGGCCCTTCAGTTGGGAGCTGCCTTTGTACCGGTTCGTAAACAAGGGAAGGTACCTGGCGAAGTAATTGAAGCTGTGTATGAGAAAGAATATGGATTTGATACTTTTGTTATGCAGTCAGATGCAATAAAATCTGGTCAAAAAGTGGTCATTGTGGACGACATAATTGCCACTGGAGGCAGTGCTTCTGCGGCGGGAGAGTTGGTAACGAAGCTGGGAGGCATCATTTTGGAGTACTGTTTTTTGCTAGAGCTGGATTTTTTGAAAGGTCGTGAGAAGCTTAATGCTCCGGTTTTTACATTGCTCTCGGGCCAAGAAGAAAAACTGAGTTCTTAACTTATTATTGATCAAGATGCTAGGTTGACATTTAAATATCTTCCGGTTTTAAGGCCATTCATCGCATTATTTGAATACAGAACCTTGTATTGGAGTATTCAAGTTGTGATGGTCATTCTAACAATAGAAATCGACTATTACCTAACTGTAAATGTATGATACAATGCCCAAGTATGTAGAAATTGAAGAATAACCGACTAATCCTTTGCTAGGTCTTTCTATTTTACTCGGGTGGGGGGGGGGGGGGGGGGGGGGGGGGGGGGG
>JAJLTW010000056.1:0-73213 GCA_030564125.1 Myxozyma lipomycoides
TACAATAATATTGCTGACAATCATATTACATAATCACTAAGTCCGTTACCTTAAAGTTCGTCGTGGCCGCACGTGCTGTTTCAACCAGGAATGCGAGCAAGACGGCCACTTGCGCCGAGCTACCGAGATCCTGTAACTTTCTTGTCGTCAGACAAGACGTGCTGCTGGACATGAATACGTCGATGCGTTACGTAGGGCTCTAGTGGATGGACAGCTCCTATGGGCCGTCTCGTCGGCCTATTTCTGATATGTTTGGTAGGAGAGCATCACAGAGTATTTAATAGTCAATTGTTTTCGTGTCCCAATATTCGAGACGTGCTTGTTTCTGCAACAGCCTACAAACGAAACAAGATGATCTTCGCTCGCGACTACACTGACAGTCAATTTGGATATTTACCTCTTGCTGCTCCGAACCTATTTGGACTTATTTACAATGCCTTGGCACTGACGCTTTACCTTGGATTTTCAATCAAGGCCCGCGACCTTAAGATGGGAATTGCATTTGGAATGTTCTCAATTGCCGAGACTCTTGGATTTGCTTGTCGATACGTTGGCCACTTCCATCCCATGAATCTTCAGATATTTATTGTGGAGACCGTATGCTTGACCTTTGCGCCTGCGTTCTTCAATGCTGCCTTGTATTTCATACTGGCGCAATGCGTTGTCATCTGGGGGATTGGTAATTCATGGCTCAAGCCCTGGCATTATGCTAGAGTGTTTATTGGGTGTGATATTGTGAGTATTTTTTTACAAGGTGAGCTTATGAAGGTTATGTCTTTTTTTTGGGTTTTTGATAATGACGATTTCATAGCCGCTGGTGGCGGTTCGGCGGCATCTGCAGTTAATCCACAGCCAGGTATTAATGTGATGATTGGCGGACTTGCGCTTCAAGTCGTAATCACATCAGTATACTTCTTTTGCTGTGGTCTATATTTTTACCAAGCGCGGCAATCCTACAAAAAATATGGCCGTAACCGGTACCCATCAGACGGTCATGCTGATTCAATGGCTATGGTTCTCGGTAGTCCCAGATACTTGCATATTCGTGAAGACCGCACCGTGTACATTTGTTTGATTGGATCACTGGTCGCTATGTTGTTTGTATATCTCCGATCGATCTACAGAGTTATAGAGCTCGCAGACGGCTGGACTGGCCGGCTGCTCACGACTGAGGTATACTTCTTGGTCTTAGACGGTTTGATGGTTGCAATTGCTACAGGCTTGTCCCTTATTTTTTTTGCGCCATTTTATGGCATTAAGGTCGACATGTCTTTTGAGCGCAAGCTGTATCGAAGTCTGGGCACCGCGCCATCAATGGAGAGTAGTGAGGCAATGATCATGGATACACTCCCAAGCCAACCCAAGGACCAACGTCTTAGCAACGGGCACGATTACCGCTTGTGATGAATAGTGGTAGCTTCAATCGAATGCGTGGACTCTCTGTGAGATCGTGTCAAACCTCTCCTATATAGGCAAGACTTGATTGATACTGATCCTTTACTCACCGCCAAACGCTTAAGAAATATGTTGGCTTTGTTGAACTGTGGGGTTGTTGAATTATAAGCTGAACTTATGCGAAAAATTTTTACGATGTATAAAATTGTATATTATTGGCGTGGGGTTTTCAGTAGTTTTATCATTCACGAGTGCATGTAATGTGAACTAGACGAAACTTGTACATATTTATTCATGTATAAAATTTTAGTCAGCCTCCCTAAGTACATTTTATCGCTACGTTGGCGGTTAATCGCGGGACTCAGTAGTTCACAGATACGGTCGGTCGGTTTGGTTGATTTACTTGGCCAAGTGCCAATCGTGTGGTTCCAGAGACACCGGCTCCCAAATTGCTGTGCAAGCAAATAGGTTTCCTTAGTCAGACACTGTCAAAACCTTGGACCTGGTGGACAAACAAATTGAAACAACGTTCCAATGACGTTGTAGATCGTCGGCCGAGCACCGATGCAAGATATGTATATATGTATCTTCTCCAATCAGCCCGATTCCGGCGCCGTTGCCGTCCACTTGGCACTAACGTCGTGAACAAGCGACCCGTGTCACATCAGGTCGCATTTTTCCGGCTGAGTGACACAGTCTAATAGCAACAAGCAGAAACTCCAATATTGTGGGCTAATTATGCTCCTCCGCACGCATGGCACACATGGCTGGGCTGCTCTGTGCTTATGTGCTGCACGTCACTGAGGAGGTTAGGGGCCAAACAGCCATGGCAACCGACCGCAGCCAATCCGCCCCGACCCACCGCGGTTGGTGCCAGGCTCCCTCCCAGTCAGTTTTGCAGACACACAGTAATACAGTACATACATATCACACGGTCGGCTCACGCCCCAGGGTACATAAGAGCTGGGTGGCTCTCGACTTCCCTCGATCGCTTCGCACCTTTTCTCTTCTTGCCCTTGTGATCACAACTGTTTCTAATCTGTCTTTGGTCCATTCTTTTTTAATCGCAGAAGAAATGTCCGGTCTTGAAGCTAGACCGAAGCACAGAGTATGTATACCGCACAACTGGGCTTGGACGTTCTCGCTGATCGGGGTTGATCCCACTCCACTGGCAGATCTGGTCACGTTGATTGGTCAATGCGGGCGGTCTCAGCCTGAAAACCGTGTTACTTTTTTTCGATTCATGTCTAACAAGGTCTAGCGTACTCCTACGGGATTCACTCCTAAGGAAATCAAGAACATCGAAGCGTCGATTCCCGACTCTCATCGTCAGATCTGGCAGAAGTTTGCCGTCAAGGAATTCGGCGACAAGGAAGAGTTTCAGGTATGTTTTTTTTTTTGATTTGTGAAGTTAGATGTCGAAGTGCTTTGGTATATGGATCTGGCTTGTCCTGGGCAAATTGGCACTCTATTTCGCTGCGAAATTACGCTGGCTTCCCGATCCGGCTATTGTCGGATCTGCGATTTGTTTCGTTCGCGAATCATAACACTACAATATGGTCATACATTTAGTCTAGCTTATTTGGAGCGCGTCTGCTTATTTTAATTGCCTAGGCATTTTGTACATTGCACGATGTTGACTGCTTGAGTAGATGGGTGTTGTGGGGCCATTGCCAATTGCGTCATAGTCGCCCGCTTGTTCCCCAACGTCGAGAATGCGTTCACATTCTGGTAGAATTGACACCTTTTTATTTTTTACGTGTATAGCAGTGATTCTTGCCAATCGTCTTATCGGTAACGAGATTATCTACACTGGATTTCACTTGGAAGCTTGCATTGTTAAAGTTGGTGAGTCTTCGGTGTAGATTTTTGAACACATTAAAAAAATGGAGACGAAGAGGTGCTATAGTGATTTGGATTTTTCTTTCACTTCATGTGGGGTTTAATTCTTGACTTTCTTCTGTCTTTCGTCTTATTGATAGGTCTGGGATTTACTTTTTGTGTTCTCGAGTTGTTCCGCGCTTCCAACGCAGACTTGATTTATGGGAAAAGCTTCCAACAAGTCACGGTTGCGTATCTACGCTTTTGGGAAAGCACAGACCAGCCCACTGCGATAACATCTAACTTTACATTAAATGACATTTGGATACTTGTACTAACTTAATTCTTTAGCAAGAATTTGTTCGTCATGTTGAGACTACTTTGGCTCGTTCTATCTACAACTGCGATGATCTGGCCGCTTACCTTGCAGCCTCCCAAGCTATTCGTGATCGTCTGATTGTTGCCTGGAATAAGACTCAGCAAAAGCACACTACCAAGGACCAGAAGAGAGTCTACTACTTGTCTCTTGAGTTTTTGATGGGTCGTGCTATGGACAATGCCATGCTTAATGCTGGAATTAAAGACATTGCTAAGAGTGGTGTAAATGACCTTGGTTTTAAGATTGAGGATCTTCTTGAGCAGGAACCCGACGCTGCCCTTGGTAATGGTGGTCTTGGTCGTCTTGCCGCCTGCTTTGTCGACTCCATTGCTTCGACTAACTATCCTGGTTGGGGTTACGGTCTCAGATATCAGTACGGTATCTTCAAGCAAAGCATTGTCGACGGTTACCAGGTCGAAGCCCCTGACTACTGGCTTACATTCTCTAACCCTTGGGAAATTCCTAGATATGAAATCCAGATTGATATCATGTTCTATGGATACACAAGAAAGTACACTAACGATGAGGGCAAGGTCGTCCACGTTTGGGAAGGTGGTGAGCAGGTGCAAGCTTTGGCTTACGATGTGCCCGTCCCTGGTTACGGTACCGAGACCACAAACAATCTGAGATTATGGGCATCTAAGCCAACTCGTGAATTCGACTTTACTAAGTTTAACGAAGGTGACTATGAGAGCTCTGTCCGTGACCAGCAGAAGGCTGAGACTATCTCCGCTGTATTGTACCCTAATGATAATTTTTACAGTGGTAAGGAGCTTCGTCTCAAGCAGCAATATTTCTGGGTTGCCGCATCTCTTAACGATATTGTTCGTCGGTTTAAGAAGTCGCACAGACCTTGGAAGGAGTTCCCTGATCAAGTCGCTATCCAGCTCAACGACACTCATCCTACTCTTGCCGTCGTTGAACTACAGCGCATTCTCGTCGATATGGAGGGCGTTGAGTGGGATGAGGCTTGGACCATTGTCACAAACACTTTTGGTTACACTAATCATACCGTTCTTCCTGAGGCTTTGGAGAAGTGGCCCGTTCCTCTGGTTCAGAATTTGTTGCCACGTCACTTGGAGATCATTTACGAGATTAACTTGTACTTCTTGCAACACGTTGAGAAAACGTTCCCCAAGGACCGTGAACTCCTTTCGCGCGTGTCCATCATTGAGGAGTCCAGCCCCCAACAGGTTCGCATGGCTTATCTTGCTATCATTGGCTCTCACAAGGTGAACGGTGTGGCCGAACTTCACTCAGAGCTTATCAAGACCACGATTTTCAAGGACTTTGTTACCATTTATGGTGCCGACAAGTTCATGAATGTTACAAATGGTATTACTCCTCGTCGTTGGTTGCATCAGGCTAATCCCAAGCTTTCTGATTTGATTGCAAGCAAGGTTGGTAGCTACGATTTCTTGAAAGATCTTAATCTTTTGAAGAAGATTGAGCCTTTTGCTCATGATCCTAAGTTTCAGGATGAGTGGGTGGCTATCAAGAAGTTCAATAAGGCTCGTCTTGCAGCTTACATTAAGCAGCACAACGGCATTGATATACCTGTTGACTCGCTTTTTGATGTTCAGGTTAAGCGTATCCATGAATACAAGCGTCAGCAAATGAATATTTTTTCGGTTATCCATAGATACTTGACTATCAAACAGATGACTCCAGAAGAGAAGAAGGAGGCTACTCCACGTGTTTCTATTTTTGGTGGAAAGTCAGCTCCTGGTTACTACATGGCGAAGACTATCATCAAGTTGATTAATGCTGTGTCTGATGTTGTTAATAACGATCCTGACGTCGGCGATTTGCTCAAGGTTGTATTCATCGCTGACTACAATGTCTCCAAGGCTGAGATTATTATTCCTGCCTCTGATCTCTCGCAGCATATTTCTACTGCCGGTACCGAAGCTTCTGGTACATCCAACATGAAATTTGTGCTAAACGGTGGTCTTATTATTGGCACTGTTGACGGTGCCAACATTGAAATCACACGTGAGATTGGCGAGAACAACATTTTTCTGTTTGGCCACCTTGCTGAGTCTGTTGATGACTTGCGTCACAAGCATCGCTACTCTGATGTGCCGCTTGATCCTAACCTTGCTAAGGTTCTTGAAGCCATTGAGTCTGGTACCTTTGGCGATTCAAACATTTATGGTAGCTTGGTTGCTTCAATCACTTCTGGTAGAGATTACTATCTCGTTTCGGATGATTTCCAGTCTTACCTTGACGCACAGAAGCTTGTTGATCAAGACTTTAAGAACAAAGATGTTTGGTGTTCTCGCTCTATCACTGCAGTTGCCAACATGGGTTTCTTCTCGTCCGACAGAGCTATTGACGAGTATGCCGAGTCTATCTGGAACGTTGAGCCTATTACTTGAAAGAACTGAAAGTACTTTTTTGACTGTTTTTGATCAAAATTTTGAGATCTTGCTAGTTAGATTAATTGATATTCATATTTTAGATTATAAATTAACATGTATTGTAACACTTCGTGCAATTTTGCTATTCAACAAGCTGAGGGCAAGGCTTAGCCATTGTCTTACTAAATGTTTGGCGTAATTAACTAATAATAACTAAGTTAACTAACTAGTTACTGAGTCATAAATCTAAGCTTGATTGATTAATTAATTTTTATTGACGCGTTTTACTTCTTATACGCATTGGGACTATCGCCCATGAAATGACCAGACAAATTCCAAACAAAAACATAGACATAGAACACAACAAATACAACGAATAAACAGATGTAGGCTTAGCCAACCCCATTATTCCAAATACATCTTGTTAAAAAAAATTTAACATTTGTCCCTTTCCAGTACCTGTTCTTCTACTTAGCTGAATATCCCGGGAATAGTCCGAATTTTCTGAAAGTAAGTGAGGGCAAAGGATCGCAACTCATTAAGACACATTCCCAATATCAGTGCGGGAGTCACAATCAAATTAGGCAGCCTCGATGAATTGCTTCACCCGAGTGAGTTCTGCGCGCGTACCCCGAGTAGCTCAGTAACGTTTGGGTTCGGCAATACGGCTCAAGGTCGAGCGATGCTTTAAATGTACTCTGATCACCAATTTCCCAACCTGGGCGGAGACCCGTAGTAAGGGATTGATGTGGCGATACCATTGTTGCTGGTGGTGAGGTCATATTCTTGCTGCCATCTCTCAAGAGCGCCTAGACGGCTATGAGCGCGCAACACTTCTGATCATAGATGGGAGGGTCGCTCTCATTCCACAGAGCAGGTGATTCTGGTGGTGGTTGTGCATATTCGATCGTCATTACAGTCAGCGCGAGAAGCGTGCTTTTTGCTTATGGACATTGCCGATTGTCTGTGGTGCACTCTGACACGTGTACGGACCGGGCTGTGTCCTGACGTTGTATTTGTCGAGCTGTTTGTAGCGCTGTGACCAATTCGAGTCTCTGTTTGACTGGCATAATGCCTACTTCAACGTGTAGTGTCCGGATTGGCGTGGTTCTGTAAGCGCCTATCATTCGTCGGATCGCGGCGTTCTGCTGCACCTGTAGGCTTTTAATGTCTGCTTGTGTTAGCTTGTTGCACCAGGTGTTTAGTGTCTGCTTGTGTGAGCTTGTTGTACCTCACACAAGCAGACATTAAAAGCTTACAGGTGCAGCGAATCCCTTTCTTACAGTTTTCTATCAGCTCGAGTATCCGAGTCTTATAGACCCGAACTCTTACAAATTTCTGTTAGAGAACTGGCATGCATAGACGGCTTGCAGTTCTACAGTAAAGTAGACCGCTAGTTGGACGACTTGGTCATAAGAATGCATTCAGAAGAACTTAGTAAAAATACAAAATATAATCGAGCACGCGGGCCAATCTGCTCCTTTTATAGCCAGATTGCCCTAACCCAAACCATAACCCTATCAACAGAAGCTCATCGAAGCTCGTTTCCTCACAAAACTCAGATACGGCCATATCATGGTGGATCACAGTTCCCCGTTCGATCAACAATCGTTAAGCGCCATTGAGCCTGCTTAGTACTGCGGTGGGAGACCACGCTGGAATCGTAGGTGCTGTATCTTTTTCGCATTTTTTTTGCTATGCAGGTTCTTAATTTTTTTTTTGAGCATTTGTGGGTGGGGCCGATGTTGTAGCGTAGAACCTTACCTTGGAATTGCGTGCAAGGGTCGGTTAAATGTCTTAATTAGCGTAGAATGCGGTCCTGGAATAGCATACAGGGCTCGGTCACTTTGCTCTTGAAAGTTAGTGACATCACATATAATTACCTTGTCAAGATCATGGCATTAGAATTTACAGTGAGTCAGCTTAAAAAGTGTAGCGAACCTCACGATAAGCCAATTGTGCCGCTTGACCGATATTCTTTTTATTAGATAGGAGCACGTTCTCCGCTTTAAAAGCTACGTTCAAGTGAGAATAGTAGCGCGAGAACTAACTTACACCAAGCGATTACAATTATCTGCGTCACAAATAGTATTTTACCTAAAGTCCGGGAAGATTTGTGACATAATCCACCATAGTATATTCAAATGTCATTGTAACTACCGGTAATTAGCTTAATTGTTAATTACTGTAAACTATCGTGATATAAATTCCAAATACCCCAATTGCCGTAGTTGCCTTGGGAGTCAAATATCAAATACACCGATAACATATTACACAGAATACTAAAGCAAAACATTTATTGTTGATTTCGACAGCGATAAGTCTTCGGATTTCGTTGTGGAGGAGCTTGCTTGTTAGCCGCTGCCCTCTGCACCCATAACATTAAAGGGCCGTGACCCAATTTGACCATCGCATCTTGAGTTGGTCTTTGAAAGACGGAGAAGTTGTAAGATTTTATGCTCTCTACCGCTTCTACAACCCGCCATATCGTAGACCGATTTGTCGTGCAGTGCAACCGACATAGACTAAAGATGAATAGATGACTCGTAGGGAAGACCATCCAAATATAGGTAAGTATACATTTTTTCGGCTATGTCTCCCACCGTTTCTGGCCCGCGCGGATAATACGCCAATTGCTATATATCTGCTCATCAAACTCATGGAATGCACGCTCTGTGTTTTCTGCCATGCGGAGTCTAAATGATTCTCGAGCTGACATCCGTTTATTATGCTCGTGTAACGGTTTATACCTGTCTGCCAAAGATCTCCATAACTTCCTAGAATCGCAGTCAAAATCTTGAACAGCCAAGTATCGAAATGCGGCTACGCCAATGTAAACAATGATTATTTCCCGATCTCGTAGTAAGGACTAGATTGTGCTTCCTCATCTGTCAGAGTATTGTCACCGGCATATTCCCATAAATGACAGAGGTAAAGAATGTTTTCCACTCTGGTAGCCCAATCATATCTAATCGTCCCAAAAATCATCTTGGAGAAAATGTGTATCTGGGGTAAAAAAATGTTCAATTACTTGTCTTAGACAGTGCGTCTGAAGCAATAATAGATGAAGTTGAATCCATTTCAAAGTTCGGATATTAAAGCTCGAATTTAAGCAGTCTCCAAATAGTGATATCACTTTGCCACTTGTCCCAAATCGAATACCTATCAGAACAGATATAACCGCTGCAGCGCAAAATCGTCAAATTATGAACGTATATGATACGAGTAAAATAAGACTAGCTGGTCACGACCGAGTTTAACTGATCAAGAAGAATAGATGAGAAGATGGGGGATTTAGAATGAGGCTCTGCAATACAATGGATACAAAGTTCACATTAACCACCGACCCCCATATGCTGCGCATTTCAAGTCTGCGGACAAAATCTCTCAGAACCAAGGCATGGCGACCCTTCAGTTTTCGAGTGGACGTGACGCACACACTACCCTAGTCCTGAGCTCGACCAGACGAGGTTTGCAAAGTCTGTCATAGCAGCGTTGCATACGCACTATAGATATAAGAAATAATGATACTGCTGACCCCCTAGAATCGTATGGACAGTATGTACTGTGTTTATTTCTCCCACCGGCGAACCTGGGATCATTCGGTGATTCGGCGCTGCCTTCCCAAGTTGCCAACGCCGCGTCCATAACCGAATTAACGAAGTCATATGAAGATAAATCTCTCTGCTTACTTGCCGGTAGTCTTGCATCCGAACTTTTTAACATGTCAGAACAAGAAGGTGAATTGGAGACTGCGGAAGAAAGTCAGAGTGATCACTTTTCTGATGCATTTGCGGACGAATCGAGCCCATCTCCAGTTAGTGCAGTATCCGGTTCCATGGAGACCAATATTGACACACTCCAAAACCCAGTTGATGTTGAGAACTTTGGAACTGATGTAGCTGGCACTTTAACAACAATCGAAGAAACAGACAGTACTGTAAACGAAGTACATGTTGCAGGCAGATCTAAAGATATTGATTCAGAAGTGTTGACTACAACTGTGGATGCAGAAAGTTCATCAGCCAAGCCGAAGTCTGAGGCTCGAATAGCTGCTGCAAAGGCAGCAGACAGATTTAAAGAAATTAGATCTAATCCTGTTGCTGTGATTCAAACAGACAGCATTCAAATCGAAATACAAGAACTTCTCGATAATATGGTAATTGCTGAGCGCTTTAGTGGTACATGGTAACTAACTGAGTAGGGCAACGAATTACATAAAACATCGACTGAAATTGCAGAAAAAAGTACGATTATTGGGTAAACATTTTTAAATGCTAACTAACGAAATTTAGTGGACGACATTTTACGGACGATAGATGACTTGGAAAAGAAAATAGCGGCTGCATAGGGATCTAAGTAATTTAAAATAAATGCGATATGCTTTTCATTGACTATGTGATAAAAACACTCCAAGTTTTGATAAGAATAAAATTTTGCTATAAACGCATTCAGAGCTCATCCTTGATAGTAACCTTCACCTCTGCAAGCTTGTTCTTAATATCTTCAAGGATATTTTTTCTAATGACAAACTGGTCTGCCTTGTCCTTAAGCAATGTTCCTTTTGCGAGAATACCTTTTAATCGGGCGACTTCAGTAGTCAAATACTGCTCACCCTTCTCTGTGATTCTTTCGATAACTCTAGCGTAATATGACGCAAACGTCTCTGTAGAGCTCGTTGCCAAAGACTTAGCCTCAGCAACGATAGCGGCTGCATCACCAGCCTTCAAATTCGCTATCAGGTCGTCAAATTCATCTGAGACGCCAGCCTTTGAGTCGAGAGTACCATCAGGGAGGCGATGCAAACCGGAATGTTCGTTTATGTATGATACAAACTCCTCCAGTGATCTTCCAAAATTGTAGGCAATAGGCTCTGTTGAGCCCTTAGGGAAATATTTAATCGTTGGATATCCCTTAACTTCGTATTTGTCAGGTGTATTGGCTGCATTAGGACCTGTAGTATCAAATTGGGCAATAATAACGTCCTCGTCACCATCGTAGACTTGTGCCAACTTTTCATATGTAGGTGCCAAGTTCTTACAGTGGCCACACCAGTTTGCAGTGAACGCGACGAGAACGTTCTTCTCGGTATCGAGAACAACACTGTCAAAGTCCACATCGGTCACCATTTTGACAGACGATGGAGGGAGTGAGGATTTCTTCTTGAGAATTCCGGCGTTCTCATTGAGAAATTCCTGGAAACCATTTAGGTTACGACCCTTGTTGTAGTCCACCGGTTCACCACCCTTTCCATCAAAGTATTTTATAGTTGGGTAACCTTCAATTTTGTATCTTCTTGAAATTTTGCGGTTTTTGTCACCGTCAATCTTGGCTAGTCCCGTAAGTACGGATCCAACGATATTCAGCTAGAATATTGTTCAATACTTACTGATCTGAATCTTGTTCTTGTTGGGCGCGTAGATGTCGGCCAATTCCTCGTAAATTGGTGCAAGGTGCTTGCAATGTCCGCACCATGACGCGTAGAACTCGACGAGCGACGGCTTACCGCTTTTAACCACGAGCTCATCGAAGTTCTTTTCGTTGAGCTCGATGACGTTGCTAGCAGCTGCAGTGACTGCGAACAGCGCCACAAATAATAGTGATGTCAAACCGCTTAGTGAGTAGCGCATAGTGTAGACAGGCCTGAATACTGTATACAAAAGCTAGAGCAAATGAAAGGCAAAGATTCGAATAGTTCTGGCTTTCGAAAGTCGAGCAACACCGTCTGGCCTAACTTTACCCCTGATCTTCGAGATCAACAAGAGCTGCAGACGATCTGACGAAGGGCAAAGGCTCGCAGGAATAAAAGTCTTCAATAGCAGACTTTAGCTTGCAGCGATCGTCTCAATTCCCGCCTAGATATACTAGCAAATTGTGCAAGAAGTTCGAACGCTGACCTGATGGCAAATGCTCAGTCATCAACTTGCGCACCGAGATCCGGGTTCGATACGTGTCAATCAGGGTTTAGGGCGCTCGAGCGAATAGCGCGATAGGTTCAGGGCGCTCGACAGACTGGCTTGAGGCAAACAAAAACCGTACCATTTCCACAGTTTGTATCTACTGTCGTGCATAGGCTTGTTGTATACTGCTAATTTGACAGCGAGAGCCCGTGGAGGTTGTAGCAAGGGGCTCGGCATGTCGCTTGACTGGCCTGAAATGACCCAGACGTCGGTCTACGGGATCAGATCCGAACGAGATTTGGCCTTGAACGTGTCGTTGGATCAACTGGTATGGCCGGCCATCAACGTCAACTCGGTTCTTCTTGAGCCTTTGAATTACACGTACGATGCATTACTGAACGTTCCTGCAATCATCAACCGCGGTGCTATGCGGTTGCTTGTGAACCTATACTGGAATCCGGGCAAGCAAATATTTCAGTTCTGCCCTTTCATTACTTCTACAGATGCCAAGCCATTTTCTGCTTCCAATGATAGCACAGTCAACACAATATCCGGTGAATCAACATTAGAGCATACAGCTACAATAGTTGGCGACTCTCCCACAGCCAGCAGTTCGGTAGTTGCAACTCCAAAGTCGTCGCCTGCTGTGATATTATTTGAGAATGGAGGTAAAGTTGTGGAATGCAACGGCACAATGACCTTTGTGGAATTTTTGGATGAAATAATATTGGACAAGTGGATTGTATCTACAGATACCAATTTGAGTGCAAAACTTGCTGTAATCACATTAAATTTATTTGAAGCTACGGTGGCTGAAGTATATTCTACAACAAAACCTCGAAGCGAAACAATGCCGTCTACTTTGACAGCTATGTCTACTGATCAAGAGCAATTTACAAGCAACATTGAGCAGCAAATAAACAAATCAGGTAATGTGAATAGCTCAAATAAGTCTGGTTTGTCAGAAAGTCACAGTTCTACTTCGTCCACGCCTACGTCCCAGATTCTTGCACAGCGTGCGAATACAGTTGTCTCTGCATCGTCTCTTCGTACAGCAACAATAACAGGTTCTGCATATATTTCTAATCCCACCGCATCTGATGATATGCAAAGCCTCTCTGAACAGATTGATAACATATTAGACGACTACGTTTACACACCGCAAATGCTCAATTTTGACAGAAAACAACCATTACTCACATGGAATGCAACTGATAAATCATCTTTTGGCTGGCCATTGATGCAAAATGTGGTATTTCGATCTTTTAAACGTGTCATGTTTTCTTTTGGAGATATACATATTGGCCAGTCCACATATAATACTACCAAAGATGACGATTTAGTTTTCCGCGAGTCTGATATTCCTTTGTCTGGAAATTCAGTCGTATCATATACAGGTACAGTGCCACCATCTGAACTTTCGGAATATTTGGAACCTTTGTGCAGTCTTGACAGCGATTACAATGTGGTTCTATCAAGCACTGGTGTAAGTACTCCCCCTTCGTGGTTGCTTGCAACAGACTCCTCGGATAACCCGTTTGACGCGACATCGGTGCGGAAGTATGCGCAATGTGGATTTTCGCCTCTGTTAAACGCGACGTTTGACAATAAAACAACTATTTTGAAGTATATTTCAACAGCACTTGAGAATGGACGATGGGCATGGGAGCCTTCTCAACCAGCTGAGCTCGCTAATACAAGTGACGATAGTATTGTGACTCAAGGTGGTGGTGTCGTGCGCCGATGCGTTGTTCAGACCCCATCAGGTTGGGAAGTGGATAACTGTTATACCAAATATAAGGTGGCATGTCGCGTGTCAAAATTACCTTACACTTGGTATCTGACGTCGTCAAAATACTCTTACTATGACGCACCATCAGCGTGTAAAAAATTTGGATATATCTTCAGTCTACCACGGACAGCATTACAAAATTCGGAGCTTCAGATCATCCGAGAGCAAACGACGAATTTGAATCCGATATGGATTGATCTCAACTCTATCGCTCAGCCAAATTGTTGGGTCACTGGAGGGTCCGGAGCTCAGTGTCCGTATGCAACCTCGGATTATCAAAAAATTGAAGTCATTGTACCGACCGTGGCGGCTGTTATTGTCGTTGCTATCCTTGCATGTAAGTTACCTCAAATCTGTCCCTGACTGGTGTTAACACGATATAGTGACCCTATTCTCGAAGTTAAGAGATTACAAGCAAGTTAAAGCACGACGACAACGTCGGAGATTTGTTAAAAAATTTGGAGAAATGGAGTATGAAGGCGTACCATCATAGATTAAATGACTTGTATATATCTGGATTGCATTATGATTTCTATAGTATTGAGTGTATTATTAAATGGGAGTTATTATTTTATTTATGGTGTTCATCTGGGATGTTTGTTTGAGTTGTCATTGGTATACAATCTAATTTATGTTGAAGGTATAATTTCAATTTTAAACTGTTAGAACATTGTGAGCTTCACTGTGACTTAGGCAAGTACAATGTACTCTTTGACATTTCGGTGAACTTCACACCGCAAAAACTTGATCACAGACAATGCACATTTTTTAAGGAGATTGGGCCGGACAGAGAAACATTCTTAAATGGTTGACTAATTGCAATGAAAAGATATATGATACACCTTTTGTAATACTAGTTCAGCAATATTAAATACGACAACCGAAATAATATTACCCATCAATCAATAACACCAACGACCAATAGCAACAAAGTATGCTCGCAAGTAAATCCCGCTCTTGCCGTTCTTTCAATGTGAATATAAAGATTACCTGAAGAGGATCCCCATCTTGGACTTCATTCGTTGTTAACAGGTCCTCAAGTCTACTCAAAAAGTGCTTCATCTGCCAAAGGAGCCCCGAGGGTTCCTACAGTCTTTGGCGGAAAGTACGAACGTTCTTTTCGTTTGCTCGGCTCAAGCGCAATTGACTGCCACTCCTCTTCACTACCGTCAGGTACATAGCAAATTCTCCAATGTGTTCTCCGTCGAGGAGAGCCAGTCGCTACCACACACACGGAGATGACATAACTATCAAACTAAACAAACTCCAGCCAGGCAAACAGCCTTCAAATAAGTCCCTGTATAGTCAATCGGGTCCAGAAATCCAGGAATTGCGCTCCTATCCGGACAAAGTGCCTTGCCAATGGTTGGATTCAACGCTCTACCTCACCAGCGGAAGAACCCATCCTTTTCGTCAAAAAGGATGGCACATTGCGCCTTTGCGTCGACTATAGCGTGTTGAATGATATCACAGTAAAAAATTCGAGACCCATTTCCGCTGATCATGGAGTCATTAGATCGATTGGCTGGGCCCCAGACCGGCAACTCTTGTGATGGCGGGGATACACACCTAAACTTCCCAATTAGAAATAGTGAGCCTCATGTACAACGGCATAACTACGGTCGGGTTACTAGTAATAACTTGCTAATGTAAACGTAAGCGAGCTGCGTAATAAGTGAGCACCAAGGGCAACCTGGCAAGCGATGAGGGGTTGGAACTTGGTGAGTTCGGTGTTCAAGGCCGAAGTTCGTATTACCTAGATCAGCAGACGAAATGGTGGGATAATCATCGCTTACTTGTATTACTTGAAATAGAACTCATCAAAAGCGGTTTGATCTTAAATTAGATCAGGTATTGATCGCATAGCTATGGGGTTCTTTTCGACGTTCTCGTTCGCAGATGCAACACTGAGCGAAGTGCTCGATGATTTATGTGTTCGATTCATCATAAATTGTCCGCCAGAGGAATTATCCTCAGTTGAGGTAGTTTGAGATTTTAATAGTGCTTGTTTCAAGCTAATTATAGAGAGTATGCTTCCAGGTTGAAGAGGCGCATTGGTTTTACGAAGACTTCATCCGTGAACAGAATCCATCGTTACCAACAATGACATTGAAGAACTTCACAGCCAAAATGTTTTCGCACTGCCCACTACTACATAAATGGAGCAGCTCGCATGAAAAGGGATTTCAAGACTTCATGGCCTACAAGACACGGGTGCCTGTGCGCGGAGCAATTATTTTGAATGACGAAATGACAAAATGTTTACTGGTGAAAGGGTGGAAGTCGAGTGCGAGCTGGGGGTTTCCAAAGGGCAAGATCAACAAAGACGAGAAAGACGAGGACTGTGCTGTGCGTGAGGTTGTGGAAGAGACAGGATACGACGTTTCCGCGTTACTGAAGAAAGAAGATTTTATTGAAATCACAGCCAGAGGACAGCATATGCGTCTATATATTGTGCGCGGTGTACCTTTAGATACGGTTTTTATTACGCAGACTCGTAAAGAAATCAGTCAGATCAAGTGGTTTGATGTCAAATCATTACCGTCATACTCAACAAATGCAACTGTGGCCAAAGCAGGAAAGTTCTACCTCGTGGCACCGTTTATGAACGAATTGAAGCAATACGTGCAAGCACGGAAACCAAAGAAGTCAAAAAAGAAATTAAAGGGAAACAGTTTACCTTATACGTCTTCGGCTGATACATCAACGCAATCGCAACCAATCCAGTTATCTACAGCAGAGCAGAAGTTTCTGGCACAATTTCCAAATATTCACATGAGTTATCAACATCCAGGGCCTTTTCAATCCACAAAAGCTTCATCTGTACCGCAACCAGAACCAGAATCATATCTAGCACCAAAGGCAGAAGCGGCGAAATCGATATTGGCAATGATCAAAAAGGTTCCTGCATCCTAATACATATTAATATTAATGATAACAATGATAATATTGATTACATAGATTAATATGCTATTTCCAGATAACTACATTTACAAAACCCATAAAACTATGTACAAAACACCTTGCTCGTTTTTTCTTTAAATCCTAAATCTGAACTGTGGTAGTACATGGAATGGCGACCACATTCCACGCACACTCGGGTTCGTAGATGAAACAGGATTGATCACGCGCTTAAGCTTCTCTCCAGATGCGTTTCGGATAATATCAACTTTCTTTGCAACGTCTGCCACGCTTTTATTTCTTACGCATATAGCTTTCGTCCTGCCGTTTACTAAACATTAGCAAATCACACATATGGTAGGAACTAAGTAGACATACAGTATTCACCGGTAATCACTGGATGAGCATTTTTCTTTTCTGTGATAACAATTTCAATATTACGGTTTGCTTCGGCGAATTTTGACAGATTATTGGCGATGTATTCCCTATGAACTGGTTAACATCCGCAACAAGATCATAACCATCTGATCACGTACTTCAATCCTGTTGAGCTACCACCACCATTACTGTATCTAAACACTATTCGCTTGCACTATTCATCAGCATCATCCATAAATAAAAATCCTATACTGAAACCATTGCAACTCAAATAGCCCATATATCATTCACATTGCCAACCTACCGGCATCACAAATGCTCCAACACCATTGCGAGCAACAGACACGCCTCGTCTTACAGCACCAGCAGCCATTATTCCAGTGACTTTTCTATTTGACTCGTTGTAAGATGAAGCAAAAAATGTGAATATCGGCGGACTCGGTTTTTGGCGAATCGTCAAAATTTCGGAACGCAAATGCTAAGCAGGGTAAGTTTCTTGACTCGACGAGTCTTTAAGTGGGAGCCGTACGTAAAACTACAGTGCCTTTCCGCCCGCTTTTTCTTTCCTTTCTCATCTTTCGACACGAACGGTACGACTTCTGCACCGATTTCGAAGAACCCTTGTTTCAGGAAATGTTTATTTCAATCATAGAAACAGTTAAACAACCTTCAGCATCAGTAAAACCATAAAAATTAACTGAATATCAAGAAGAATTCCTTAATAAAATTTTAAAATAGTTATATAACTTAGATTAATTAATTCTGATAACTATTAGATAATAGATTTATCTTCATAAAATTTAGGTTTAGTTATCTTCAAATGTTATTTTTATAAAAACAATTAACTTTTGGAACAGTAAGAATACAAAGTAAAATAAATAGATAAAAATATCTAATTAATATATAACTTATTATCAATCATTTTTAGAAATAATTTTCAAAACTCAGAACGCTGTCTTCTGGTTATTTCTGCACTGGGTTTTGTCTATTTCAATAATGACTTCGTTGGTTACTTCTTCAATGAAGCACTAATCTGCTTGCAAACCGACAAGACCGGAAGATGAGCTTGAGATGCTTTTGAATGGTATGAATATGCACACGCGTTCTTGGCGGAATAGTAATGTTAATAAACCGAAAGAAGACCCGTTCTAGACATGAGAAAAAACACATACCAAATGCTAGACAAGTGGGATGATTTTGAGCTCAAGCTGAAGACCTATTCTCTTGAAATATTCAGGCATAGCACCAAGCAGCACAAATGAAAAGTTCGATACTAATTAGTAGGATACAAATTCTTTCATAAGAGATTACAGATTGGACATTGAAATTTCTGTCAAGTTCAATGACCTGCCAACGACGTTAGACTTTCCGCCACCAACGGAGTTCAAAGACGAAGGCAATAGGAAACAGCTACTTTCTATAGCCAAGGATCAGCAGACTTGCATCTCTGATTGGTTACAATTTCAGATATGACACAGCCAGAATAAACTTTCCACTTGCTTCGATTATAAATGTTACCAAGACCAGGCTTTTACTCGTCTAACAGTGGCCGAGTAAACCAGCGAAACTCGTGACCGTATTGGCATTCTTATTACCGGTTATCAATTATCTCGTTATGATTGTGGAAAAACACTTTCTCTCAGGTATGACTTTTTAGAGCAACTGTTAAACGTGCGTGCAAGACATTCGCTTCATCCATTTTTTCGTTCAAAAGCATTGAGTAAAGAGGTAAACCAGTATTTGCAAGAGAACGCCAACGTTTACATCTCGCCGGCTAAGCTTTACAATGCGTTAAAGAAAGCGAAGTTTCCTGGCTGCTCATCTGCTACATTGATGAAAGAGATTATCGTTGGCAGCAAGCATGCTTCTATGTTTTTACTTCGCGAAGCTATATTCCATCGTCAAGGTGCGGCAACAGCGGAAAATAGCGATGGATTCCACGTTCAACACCGACGCTGGTGGATATGAGATGTTTACGATTGCTTCTGATTGAACGGTACTAGTGTTATGGTCGGTTTCTTACTCGTTGTGCCAAGCAGGCAGCCGGCTAGCACAGGAGACAAAATGGAAATCATTATTCCCTTCTTGACGTCGGTACGGCATCAAGGATTAAGATTCCCGCTTTTTGCACGGATAAAGACAAGGCCGAGACCAAAGACGTAAACACGTCATTCCTTGGGCCAAACACCAGCTGTGTGAATGGCACGCTAATTTAGCTCTAAATGAGTGAGCCGACAAAAAGATGCGAGCAGAAGGCAATGCTCCATCAGATCCTTACGTGCCAAGAGCGGATATTGGCAGATTTGATGCTGACTGGTGTCAGATACTACCGTTTGGGTCGCAAGTGCGCAGCGATATAATTAAACACCTCATCATGTAATGCGCGAGCACTATTGCCTTATATAATGGCTGGCTAGACTCTTGTCATCCAATCTGTTGATCAAAGTTTTGGCTTCGTAAGGATTGTAACATGTACCAGCTTCGGATCGCATCTTCCTGTCTCTCCGTATCAGAGTTTCATGCACATAATCTAGCTAGTGTTTGTCTGAGAAAACACAATACGACTTCGTCTTCAGACTAGAAACTGCGATCCGAGAAAACTTCCTTAGAGGTCTCTTCAAACAACGCACTATCGGTTCAAACAGCTTATTGCTGTCGTCGCCATTCGGTGATCCAAACAAATCAGCTCTTGTAGACTGGAGCTGCAGGCTCCTCGATCGTTGGTCTAGCGGAATCCATTGACGATCGTGGAGAGACGTTCTGGACTTCGCCAACAGCCACATGTGGATTCGAAGATGGTGCGGAAATATTACTACTAGTGTCATCAGGTTGTGACTGCACAATATCGTCAAACGCAGCTTGCACAGCCTACACGACGTCATCTTCAAGTTGAACCGAAATAGAAAGCATATCATCTATACTACCGCCGTTCTTCTTATCAGCTGCAATGTAATCCGGATCGATACTCAAATGATCATTCACCTTCACATCATTCTTGTCTTCAAGTAAATGATAATCGTGTAGTAGAACCCAATGATTCCAGAACGCATAAGAAAAATGCAGAGATGCCTTTCGACTTATCATTAACAGTTAGGGGTTGCGTGCTCGACCCAACAAACGAAAATTTAACCATCACATTCGCGCCGTTCAGTTCAAATACAATCGTAAATATTTCATATCTACGTCCGCGGGTGTTGAACGCAGCGTCCGTAGGCACTCCTACTGCCTTATGGCCTTGGCGATGTAAAATGCCCGCACGACCTTAAAAGCATGCTTGCTAACAACAGTAATGTTCTTTATTTCAATCATGTCAAAGAGCATCTTTGTGAAAGTGATTGAATGAATTGAACAGGATTTTTATCACGCCGTCAAATGGTGGGTATACTGTTTCCAACGGTACGGCACTTTACGGACCGTATGCTTACGGAAAGACCCCTCGATATTCGTTTCTTCCAAAGCCTTGACAGATTAGCTAATAAAATCACATATGTAGAGCCTTTGGCAAGGCATTGCTCTATCTCTTACTTGGATACTGCGATGGACAACACAGACTTGTGTCGCGTACTGACGGTCAGGCCCTGCTTTAATCAAATGGTCGTGGTCAAGCGAGAAAATTATAACCATAAAGGGAAAAAAAAAATGACAAACTGTAACGAAGTGACAACGCGCTTATAAGAAACGCACTCTCTTTCAATATCTTGGCAGCAATAGCGTCTGGAAAGATCCAGTATTGTCACCGCCAAGGTCACTTCTACTTGACGGGGATGTATGTAAATCGAAGATGCTTTCAAGTAAAAAACGCATGTTTAGCGAAGCATCTCAAACTATTAGCAATAGAAGAACCTTTGTTGAAGAATATGTAGATGCACTTTCTCTGACCGTTAAATGTTTGTCCCCCAGTCTCTGTTCGGCGTCGCGTCAGATCGGACGCGACGCGATGCGACGCGTACTTGTACAGTGTACTGTAATCGCGCATGGTGACGGACCCCCTCGGCTTGAGCCACCGGTAATCTTTGCCACGATCGACCGACCTCCTGCGCTTGGCTATGATTGTTTTGAAGCCGCTATAAATACGAGTGGAACGCTAAATCAGGTAGTATGTATTCTTAAGGATCCGGACATTCATAAGTTGGTGTTCGTGACGGGGACGGCTCACGCCTCCTTTGCTAGACCAAAAAGGGGATCGCGCAGATCGATATCAATCGTCTCCCCTGCGCTCCACCATTACGCTTATTGTAGTTCACTTATATTTTTCCTATACTTTTGCGCTTTCGTTCTTTTCGTCTCAAGTCGTATTATTTGCATTGTTCTTTTTTCTTTTTTTTTTCTTTTTTTGGATTTTTCAGAGTGCTAAAGTCGTTCGGACTTCCTTTCTTTTTCCTCATCACAGTTGCAAGAATTTTGATCACGCGTCATGTCGACACCTACCACTGCCTCGTCACGTCGACGATCTGGCCTGTTCTCAGCACGGCCAAAGTCGATGGTAATTGAAACGAAGATGTTAGCTGAACTTTCAGACGATATTGCACGTGCGACTCCTATGTCCGCAAATGCTGCTGTCGACGATATTAGCTACCATAAGCGGTGGAGTCGAAGTTCATCCGCGCTCAGATTTAGCAGGAGGTCGTCATTGATTAGCTCTACGCCGAGCACCACAGAGTCACATCACAAGCGCAGTAATACTTCTTCTACTATTGGTTCAGTAGTATCGGCACGATTTTCGACGTCGTCGACAGTCTCGTCCTCAAGTCAGGCTGCCCCGCTTTCTTCGCCTAGCTCTCACTCGAGATCGTCCTCACTCGCACGTCCGTCGTCGCTAATTTTGTCTTCATTTGACACTCCAACAATTCCTATGAATAGTTCGGACCAAAAAGAAAATGAGAACCCACCGACAAGCGGATCAAACACTGGTAAGCGTACATTACCAATCTCACCAGTTCCATCTGAGAAACCACAAAAGTCAAGAGATATATTTGGCAAGTTCAAGTCATCACTGGAACGTCGTCACAAGCACAATTCGACGGTGCTACAGTCTGAGGCCACTAATGCCGAAACATCGTCTTGTTCGTCATCTGCATCTAACTTGAAACATGCCGATACGCTGCCTATAGGAAAGACTTTATTCACTGGATCCCCTTCGCGAGCTCATAGTGCAAAAGATCACTTTAGTTTGCGTGGTATGACTCGAAGTGCTTCAACTATGTTTACCTTCTCTAGCAAGTCATCCACAAGTAGTGTTTCTACAGCATCATCTTCTCTGACCGTATCAATTACAGCCGAGTCGACTTCATCATTAACTTCTTCTACGTCAAGCGCGTGTGGCAATAGCTATATTATTTCTAGTCCCATATCGGTCTCGTCACCTCCGGCACTGTCAACATCCTCGTCGTCACCAAGGTCTCCTTTGTTTCAGACATATTCACCTGTCGGTGAGCACATTCCGGAAACAATTGTAGAGGACGAGCCTGTACAGCAACAGTCATCAGTTGGCCAAAACTTGTCTGCATCTGCACGACAATGGCCAATTCCTCGACCACGTAAATTGAATGCTGCTTCTCGTCCGCAGACGATTGTTGGATTTTTCAGACAATCTCGGATTTTCACTACAGCTTCTGTTACGCATAAGGTCTGCAATGTGTTTGGGCAGTCCTTAAGAGAAGCTACGATTGCGACTAGAATGCAAGTCGATCAAGGTAAGAAAGTCTTATAGTTCCGTTTTTGAGCAAGAAAATCTAATTAAAGACGACGAAAGG
Source organism: Myxozyma lipomycoides (assembly GCA_030564125.1). Lineage (NCBI taxonomy): Eukaryota > Fungi > Ascomycota > Lipomycetes > Lipomycetales > Lipomycetaceae > Myxozyma > Myxozyma lipomycoides. The sequence continues at coordinate 22,683 of JAJLTW010000056.1, forward strand.
TACTGGGTTCCAGCTATTGTTAGCATTTGCATTGAGTAAGTCTTGATTGGTTTCATTACACGGTTCTGGCTAACTTTTCAGCTTTTTGAATACATATGGCCTAAACGAAGAAGGGCTCTACCGAATTTCTGGCGGTACTACTGGTATCGAAGAGCTCAAAAAGGATTTTGCAATTTGTAAGTGTTTATAAATTTTGCTTGGAGGTATAGCAGTTGACTAATTGTAATAGATGGCGCGGACATGGTATTGAGACCAGAAATGCATGATGTGCACACGGTTGCCTCTCTACTCAAGACTTATGTACGATCACTCCCAGAAGAAATTGTTCCTGCCCAAGCTGAAATGCTTGCATTGGTTGGTCATTCATGGAATCAAGTTCCTTATGATCAGATCCAGATTATTCTTTCGTCTCTTCCTGTATATGTACGTTGCTCCGTTTTAAAGTTTTGGTCTGGTTTAATACTAATGACTAGAATTATCACTTACTGCTTCTTTTGTGCTCACATTTGTCGGCTGTGGCGACAGCATGCTCTCGCAATCGAATGACGCTTTCGAACTTGATGCTAATCCTCTGCCCAACGCTTCGAATTGACTCGAAGCTATTCTCATGGCTTGTTGAGAACCCGGACACGTTTTTACGTAAAGGCATGCAGACAGTTGTGGCGGACAAAATTCAAGATGCAATTGAGAGTGAAGCAAACACCAATGATGCAATCGACGACGAATGTCTGCCATTATCACCATCAGCGCCACAGCATTCTAGCAATACAGATATTTCACTATCATCCAGAAAGAGATTCTCGACCGTTTTGATCTAAGGTTACCGGTCCGATAAGCTGTATACCTTATCTATCGACTGAACTGTTGGCATGATTTTAAGGGCTTCATTTTTGCATACCGGAACGATGATATGATGAACCCAACAAAAAAAAAAAAAGGAGATGGTGAATGAGTTTAACGCAAATGACATTCTCATGTATCATAGACGTAAGGATAATAATAATGATGATAACGACAAATTTTAATCCAAATTGGGTTTATAAGCAGTTCGTAAACTACTACTGGTTATCAGTACGACCATCCTCCACAAACTATACCTGTGGTTGTGAACTTTTTATACCAGTCTTTTTAGCTGCATAATATGTTATCGAAGCTGTTCAAAAACCAGCCTGTACAAGTACTGCTCTCGATTCTATTGGATGCCTTCAAACTAGAAAGTCTCACAGTTATTGTCGGTATTGGTCATTTGTTCTCAAAGCGACCGTGAAAATCTGACGAGGCATCACACATTAAATTAAATTATTGAAACTAAAACATTCGGTATAAGAAGCAAGTTTCTTGGTCAAACCTAAACGTAGAAACAGACTGTACTGTGGATCGTTCCCCTATGGGGTCCATCGTATGGATTGAAACTTTAAAGCGCGCGACTCGCACGATTTTCGGTTTAATTACGCACAATCAAATCTCGCTTACGAACTTTGTTGCGTGGCCGGCCACACACAGGTGTGTGACACGGCCTAACATCTTTCAAAAGGCTTCGATGAATCATGATAATTGTCCGCAGTCTGCAAAAATTGTTTTTACATATAACGATTAATATTACCAAAACAAATCTATTACAAAATTGTGATAAGAATGGAAAACACGAAATAATAACATTCGAACCAACGAGAAACCAAGCATTAGTATACATAAACTACAACATTCTCCCGCGACCATACCCAAATTGCTAACACTAATGCGAATCATGAACCATTGCAAGAGTTTTGAAAACCAGTTCGTCAAAAAATTGTCGAAAAATGTCACCTTGTTTTGTGGACTTGATAAACAATAGTTATAATTATGGAGTCCAGATTTTAAGCTAAAAGTTAATAAATCTTCGGTTCAAAGCGTAGACACATACCAGTGAATCCCAAGATCCGGTGCATAAGCTGATACCATCGTTGCTGACACCCAAGCAACTGACGCGATTATTATGTCCACTCAGTGAAGCAATTCTATCACCTTTGAGCACATCCCAGACTTTGCATTCGAAATCATCGTATCCGGCAAATAACAATCGGCCAGATGATGAAAACGCAACCGAAGTGATTCCACAGCTGATGTTGGGTGATGTGTAACAATTCAGCTCACGATCGGCACGAAGATCAAATAGTCTACAGGTAGAGTCGTCTGAACCAGTACCGAATGCATTGCCGTCTGGAAAAAACTGAACAGCATTGATATCAGACTCGTGACCTGCAAAAGTCTGGACTGCTTTACCAACACGAATATCCCAGACTTTAGCAAAAGTATCACAAGCACCAGACACAAACACGTTCGCATTTGCAGGACTGATTGAAATAGACATCACATCGCCAAGATGGTCGGCAAACTCTTGAACTCGTGCACCTGTGTCGATATCCCAAAGCATGCAAGTCATATCTCCTGACGATGTAAGTATTCTACGATCGCTCAGAAATCGGCAGCAAGACAAATACCCAGCGTGACCAGACAGTTCACGTGTGACTCTGGTGGTGGTCAAGTCATGCGAGGTTAATGAATAGATTGAGCAGATATTGTCCAAACCACCACATGCAACAAAGTTCCCCGATGGTGCGTAGGCGCAAGTCATGACCCAACTTGACCGCAGTGGAATTGCGTGCACTTTGTTTCCAGAGTATGCGTCCCAGATCAACAGCTTTCCGTCCTGTGAAGCACTAACTAAGTGCCGCCTGTCGGTGGCCCAATGCATAGCATAAATCTTAGCTAAATGACCCTTCAACGATCGTCGAATCTTCATTACAAATCTCGGGATAGGTTCTACCCCAGTTGCCTTCTTCCGTACTACAATCTCGATTAGAAATTGGCCAGTGAGATAAAAAAAAAATAAAAATAAAAATAAACTTACAATCAGCGTCATCGAGCTCTTGTTTCCGCTGCTTGATCTTGACCTTCAGCAACTCCGCCTCTTGTCTTGCTGCTGCGATCTTGTCTTGCGTATCGTTGACGATTGTCGCGGATGTGACGACTGCTGCCATTGCAAAAATTATCAAGTCAAATAGAGAACCAAAATAGCGATGTATGCCAATAGTGTGGATTTGCTGAGACGATCCCCTGTAAACTTTCTGCAGTCCGCCGTGGTCCCGCTGGTGAGTGTGTTCTAGCTCAGGAGATTCACCCAGATCCGCTGACCGACTGACTTCAATAGATCGCAAGATCCTACAGAATTAGTAACTACTGTCAACACGACAAAAAACGAATGTCTCTGGCGAACGATAGTGGCCCTGCTGTGCTCGTCGTGGACGCATTCAGATGCCATCTTGTGGTCGTCTTCCTCCCCCCCCCCCCCCAAAGGTCGGCGAGCGTATTATGGTACCACACTAATACGCAGCTGGCTCGTCCGTTCTCTTTGAGGCTCGCTTCCCACATGCGCCGCACAACCGCTGTTCACGGTCGATTTGGGGCTTCAAGGCCGGGTAAATTTAACTCTGTTTTTGATTACGCAACGGTTCACGTAATTGCTTGCTTTGACACCCTAAATAGGCTTTTCGGTTTTTTTTTTTTTTTTTTTCCGCGAAACTCCCAACCGGCCATACAAAAACTGACTGCTGGATGTTTTTTGAAAAAAATATTTTGGCGCGAGTGATATTGATAGAAGATCAAGCACAGATATAACCTCATTAGCATTGTCAGAAGATGTCAGAGACTATTCCAGTAGCAGAGCGGCCGGTTACAGTCGAGAAGCCGATTCCGGTCACGTATGACCTCGGAAATTTGGCGGTTTTTGATACCAACATTGTCGACAGCGCCATCGTCGTCGACAGCAGTGACGACCAGACCAAAGAAGACTATCTTAAGTCGATTGCTCGTGATTCTGCACAGCTGATGGTGAACCAAATATTGGCACTGCCAGTCGTTACTGGAGGTCGCACTGGAGCCGGGGTTGACTCGAGTGATGGTGTGTTTGTCAAGCTTCCAGATCCAACCACACACCTTCCCAGAGAGAAGCCAGTGCCACAGCCCAAGCCACTCACAAAGTGGCAGAAGTTTGCTAAGCAGAAAGGAATTGCTCCCAAGGCACGAAATAGTGGTAACATGGTGTATGATGAGGCCAAGGGCGAGTGGGTTAAGAAATGGGGTTACAATGGAAGGAATCAGGATGAGCCATGGGTCGTCGAACTCAATGACAAGGGCGAAGCAGTTGACGAAGCTGGCAAGCCTATTAATAAAAAACCAAAGACAAAAAAGACTACAAGCGAGTAGATTGAAGTATGCATTTTGTTTTATGACACTCTTACATTGGCGTATGTTTGTATTATATGTTGGGCTGGGTTACACGTAATTAAATGTTCTATTAATTCAAATATTTTAATAGCTAAAGCTTTCTTGCCGCAAAGTTGTTTATATTAGTTAATTACATAATTAGTAAAACTACATTCAGATCACTAGTCCTCCGCTATTCCCGTTGTCTATCGGTCGTCTGAACGGTGGTCCTCTCTTTCGCTCTGCAGGCTTCGCCACTGTTATTGTGCTTGCTGCACCTGTTTGAGGTCTCGGGTTGACCTTTTCCAATTGTTTTCGCGCCATACCATCAAGCTTATCCATTATAGCAGCACCACGGACCGGCCATAGTGCTTCAAATTCCCAATACGTAGGTCTCATTAACTCGCGAACTTTAGGATTTGCATCTTCAAGTCCACTTCGAATACTGGATTCAAAAAGCTCGACGCAATTAAAGCTTTCCATCAATGCCTTTTGACTTGCATGCGATACAATCAACAAATTTAGCCACCTAGCAGCGTAGAGTCTAGTCTGCGCATTCTTGTCCTTGCAAGCAGCAGTGATATGGTGCATTGCCCGAGGCTGGAACGATGTGTAAGCAAGATATGCAACCACAGACGCATTAGCATATTGCGCGGCAATCTTCTTTGTCGAGGAAGACAGCTTAATAAGGTGACTCAAAAAGTTGTCCACAAACGGGTCAATATTGCACCGCATCATTGTTGCAGAGTCAACAATAAGCTTGCAGCCCTGAGCGGATAATGTTGTTCTCAATGAGCTAATTGCCTTTCCAATACCATCTGTTAAACCGCGAATGCCAGTAATAAAGACAACATTATAGTGTTGTGGTGCGTTTCCTCGAATTAGTTCACGCAGAGTCATAATATTCTTCTGTCTTTGCGCCCAATTAGCTTCGGTCTCTTTCCCTTCAAAGGCTGAGACCATTTTCTCTAGCATAACTTCCAATTCGCGTGATGAAGACACGCACAATGGTTTCATTTCTTCCATTTGTGCACCAGTAGTGCTTTTCAAAATGTTGTTAACGGTATCAGACAGCGGTGCCTTGGATACTGGCCCAGTGATCAATGCAGCCGGAATAATCCTATTGTCATCTGCCGGTTTTGCAGCTAAAGGGGTTCTTCGCTGCGGAGGTACAACTATAGATTCTGAAGCATCAAAACCAGCATGTGTTGGCTCAACAATAGACTCTGACACATCTATTCGAAGGTCTCGTAATAATGAGGGCACCGTATTTGTCTCAATTTCTTGACTGGCGAGTTCAGCTCTTAGATCCGAAAGTGCTTGTAAAGATGCATTCTTATGTAACTCATAAATGCATTTCTCTGCCGCACCTCTCACATTTTCTGAAGGGTCCCTTAATCCTGACACAATATCAAACAACAGGGTTCTGAACAAAAACTTGGACTCTGATTCTTGTAACGAGCATAAAAACATATGAGTTTGCGCACGTACTGCCTCTGAATCATTTAAAAATCCCTCTTTGCGCAAACATCTTTCCACATCTAAACTTGTAGCTCGCCAATAGTCTGTGAGCGCTTTCCGAGCAACGTCATGCACCTTATTGGGCTCTGCTAGCTTGGCCACGAGTACCGGCACAATCTCATCTGCATATCGCCTTAATTTGGTACGTTCTTGAAAGTACAGTCTTTTGACCAGATGACATAGCGCTCCAAATGCTGCCTGATTGACTTTAACCACTGAATGGAATGAGCCTTGAGTGAGATATGTTACATAAATGTCGATAGCTTTGGGCTAGGGAAATTAGTATAGGGTTCCGTCGTCCTCCGTCGAATAATTGTACAAACCTCCACAGATTGATGTTTGAATAGATGTCTCAAGTTTTTACAAAATTCTGAAATCTTTTCAATGTCTGCAATAGCACGTTAGTATGGAATGCTGTGGGTGATTCAAGTTTACCTCGTGACGTACCTTGATCCCGTTGGTCGAAAAGCCTCTGCAATGTGGCTGCATCGTTGAGAGACATTCCTTAACGAAAACAAAAGTAACCCAGATCGTCCTATCAACCAAATTATTTGTCTATCAATACCTGAATGTGCAGTGCAATTAATTGGGGGAGATGGTGAAATTGAATTTCAAGGGTTTGTTTACATCTCGCTGACGCCGCTTCTATCGTCGATGGGAGCCGACAAAACGTTGCCCTGGTGATGGGTCCATGTTTATTATTTCCCAACGCGATAAGCAGAACGACCCCTTCGCAGCAGAAGGCAAATATTATAGGATGATAAATTATAAAATTAAAATATATTCAAGCTCTTAATCTTACAATAGTAAACTCCTCCAACAAAAAAAAAATAATACATAAAGCAAAGTAGTTAGTCACATAGAAATGAAATTAAATTTCGCGACACCTAACGACGAATACCACCACCCCGCTTACGTCTTCGTTCAGATTCAGTACTTTTAGGACCAAGATCACCACCAGAATTAGTTGGCATGCGCTTACTGATAGCCTTTGATGACACACCCGCACCGATTTCGATATCAGGCTCGTCAATAACCAAGCCTGGTTCGATAGGCTTACCACCGGTACCACCGAAATCAGCCGTGAGAATCCATCGCTTATCGGCCTCAGTAAGCCTGTCAATAGGAATAGTGGACTCACCAACCTGATAGTCACAGCAATCACGAGGACCAAATCCAACACCCCATCGTGTGCGCAAGGTCACGTCGGGCGAAGGTTGAACTGTTTCCATCTCGCGCTTGACGCGTTCTGCATCCTCGCGATAGAAGACTTTCATGAAAGCATGTCGCTTATCTCTGTTAAGAATCACACTCTGTACTTTTGCGCAACGCTCAAACACGGTAATAATGTCGTCTTCAGACATGTATGCTGGAATACCGCCAACGAAAAGAGTTCTCGAAAGAACTTTAACGCAGCCGGCCTTGAGAGACGGATCAAACCGAACATTCTTTGGTCGAATTTCAACATCTGAGCGAAGAGGCTTGTAGGTGCCATCTTTAGATGCCGGTGGACTCCGGCCACGGTACGAAGGTGAGCGAGAGCGTCGCGATGGCGACCGAGAGCGATCTCGTGCCCCCCTATCCCATGTATCGATCACTCCCGATGTGGGTGCGGGCAGATTTGTATTCTGTTGAGCCTGAAGCAATTGTAAAATCTGACCAGCGTTAATGCCTTGTGATGAAAGAAGCTGGATGAGTGCGAGCTGTGTAGGGTCCACTCCAGGCACCGCTGGCTGGGTGTACGAAGGCTGCTGTTGTTGTCCGCCAAGGAGGGCCAAAAGAGCTGCTATATCAACCTGACCTGCAGCGGATGCAGGTGGAGGTGCTGGCGCAGCAGCTGGAACCGGCTGGTTAGCACCAAGACCAAGAGAAGCAAGCACACCCCCATATGGCTCATTCATTGTTTTCTTAGGTTCCTGAGCTAGCAACCCAAGGCTACTCAAGAATGAATTTGCGTCAGACTTTCCATTAGTAGAAGCGTTGGAAGGTGTGGAAGATGAAGGGGGAGATTGAGCACTCAAAGATGACAAGAATGCGGAAGCAGCATCAGCAGGAGGCTGACTTGGTGCCGCTGGGGGTGGAGGGGGAGGTGAAGCTGCAGCCGGTTGTTTTGCAATAGTTGCAAGAGCCTCGAGGATGGATGAGTTAGATGGTTGTGGTTCTTGAGATTTAGGTAGATGCTGTTGCAACAAATAAGATGGCGGAGGCAGAGGTGGTGTAGTTGACTTAGGTGGATAGAAGCTAGCAAGGGTATCTTTGATTTTAGCCAACACCTCAGGTGAGAACGTAAGCGCACGTTCCCAAATGTCAACCACTTTAACGACTTTATCCTTTATAAGTTAGCAATAGTCTTTCGTATAAACAAAACAAGAAGGTTCTTACTTTATGCTCTGGCGGAACAGACAAGATATCGTGCATTAGCAACTCTACAATACCGGCAATATGAGCAACAGCAGCGGCAGGTGTTCCGTCGGGAGCCGAATCGGACGGCACAGTTCCAGTATTACGGCATTCGTCCTGATATGCGCGAACAATAGAGTCGAGCACATACAAAGCACCAAGCTTGTGGGAAGATGGCGATAGTTTAAAGTGTGTGAAGAGCCTTTGAACAAACACAGACTCAGACTACTTGGTTAATATACAAATTCACGTCAAACGGATTTAAAAAGAAAACAATGCTTCCAATGCATTTTGGAGACAGAAGCAAAGTGTTATGGTAAGTACCTGAACATTGACCACAGCTAATTGGGTCAAACGTTTGATCTTAGAACCGGACACACCTGGAGCTTTCAGCTCCAGCATACTAGCCAAAATGGCTTCAAATTCAGCTACCGGTGATACAGACATGATAGGACTTGTAATAACCGAATAAAATAACTAGTGGTCGGTTGGGTCCTTCACGACAGAATTAAGAAATGTACGAGATTACAAGTACGCAGATATTGGAGTGACCACAAAGGATTCACTATTGTTTGCCGGCTGAATCGGTTTAAAGCTATGCCGGAACTCTATCTCTTCCGATAGTTGTAGCGAAGATTATCTACTCCAAAAGATGCTGGTATAAAAGAAAAGAAACTTAGATCTAGTAATGATGTTAGACAAGAACAACATAAACACCCCGTCAAGCGATCGTCGTCGAGATACTGGCCGAAAATCTGCTACTGTCTAATAAAATAATGTATCCACCAGTATAGCAAATGGCAGCTAAGTACGATAATTGTTATGCTGCAGTTGGGCGCAGCTTAAAAGCAGTCAAGCGTCACGCTGCCTACTAATGATACCGCCCAAATCGGTCAAAATACGGCCTATGTATGCTCACACAGCGATCGACAAACAAGCCAGTATCCTCGACAACCAAATACAGATAAAATTTACCTACTAATAACGCGGTCTATTGGCTACAGCGATGCAACAACGAAGTTTTGTTAGAAAGACTCACAACCAGAGGTGGAATCGTCGTTTGTCAGGAATCGGGAGACTGACCACAGAGAAAAAGTCGAGCGACTCGAGTCCAACGCAGTGGAAAACTGTGGAATAGGGGTAATATCATCACGGGCCCTATCCCTAAGTCTGTGCACCGGGTAACATTATTTAGTTACCCTCTTCGAGCTCCGGGGGCGCGCCACAGCAGGCAGCAACCGGAGATGAGACATAAGCCCCTCTGTTTTGAGGGGACGCATCACACGTAGCGATACAAGCAGCTCGTTTTGACTCGAAATTCCGTCAGGCGAGTGGTGTTTGTTTTAAGATTCGTTTGCCATAGTGGGTAATAAACTTGTATGCTTATTCGAAGTATGTGTGCGTTACAGATGTCTTCTGTAAATCCTCCTATTTTTGATACTCTATATACCACACATATACACAAACATCCTTTCATTCCACTTCAGTATTTACTGTACACTCTGCCTTCAAACCCTAAATGTACCTCCGGTTCTTCTGCTGAGTTCTAACTGGGCTCCTCAAGGTATCTTTCTCCTCGAGTTGCCCTGATTGGTAGAATCTAGTTGTACCTCCAGTTTGCGATACACATGTTATACTTGCTTTATATCTTGATCGCTCACAGTTTGCGACAATAAGCAATGGGTTCCAATTGGCGATATATATATGTACATATGTATATATCTACGTACATATATGCACCTTACACACCCATAGAGAGTCGTCAGATAAATTTCTCCCCGCCCCTGTGTTCGGTGGGGGCGCACGTCTATTAAAATTTAACCACCCGGGGGTTCCGGCCAATGAGCGCTGACGGCTCTCGGTGGATGCTCGGCAGAGGTCTCAAATTCCCGTGACCTGGACACTCGGCATTTGGCGGAGATGCCTGGATCCGACGACGTCAGACCTAGAATTATGCCCAAGAAGCTGTGTGTGAATGAATGTACATACATAAAGCGTAAAACACAGCGCACTTTGCCAATGGGTCCGGAGACTCCGGGAGCCGCTCTGTCAAGACTCTGATTGACAGTTTTTCTCGGCCGTCGTCGATTCGTTGATGTCGCTGATATCATCGACCGACTGAGTCGGTGAGCTGCTAATGGCATGCACAACAAGCGGACTCTTCTGGGGTGTCGTCCCCGCCGAAAGAGCACCCAGATGCGCGATATCTATAGATAATTGCGACAACTGAATTTACATATGTTAGTCAGGTGAAGTCCATTGGGTCGTTCACCCAGCCGACAGCCTGTTATCTCCCATTGCAGGCCAGCGTCACCACACTCTCACACACGCAATGTGCAGCGAGAGTTGCTCCAGGCCTGCTGACAGAGCTGGCCAATCACAAGTCGTGCTGGCAAGCGCGCGCCGCGCGGAGCCAAATAAGCAAGTGATTTTACCCGGCCTCTCCCGCAACCCCCGGAGAGGCGGACAGCGCAGTCCGTGCATCCCGTGTGCCGAGCAAAAGAATATATCTCTCTCTCCCCGGTGGTCTTCTCTTCTTTTTCCTTCCTGCTCTACCTGTGTTCGTTTTGCCAGTTGCATTCCGTTCATTTGACCGTTCCACCACATCATCTAGCACAATGCCTGCTCCGTCTCGTCTTGCCACCACTTTTGTTCGCTCGGCTCAGCGCCCAGTTTTGAGCAACTACCTCCGTGCTTCGGTTTTTCGCGCCTACTCTTCGGCCAAGGAGCCTGTAAGTTGATCTCAGCAGGGGCAATTCTGGAGTTTTCTGTGTTTTGTCAAGCGCTTCAGTCCCAAATTATGGCCTGATGCTACAAATTTTGTCCTTTTTTGACCGAGTTGTGCTAATTGAACAGACTCTTAAAGAGCGTCTCATTGAGATCTTCCCCCAGGAGATCGAGAAGATTAAGGCCCTCAGAAAGGCCAAGGGCTCTACCGTAAGTTTTTGTATGTTGTCAATTGCGTTAATCATATCCCTTTTTTCTTGGCCGTATTATTTTCTTTTTATAGTCCCTATCTGCCGTCCGCTGTTTAGATTCATTGCCAACTAGTCGTGTGCGCTTGATTACACGAGTACCTCGCGAATGTGCCTCTGATTTGGTTACTTGAATTGGGATTTGACGCAATTGTTCAGATTTTGGTCGATAGGATGCTAATATATAGGTCATTGGTGAGGTTACCCTCGACCAGGCTTATGGTGGTATGAGAGGTATCAAGGGCCTCGTTTGGGAAGGCTCCGTCCTCGACGCTGAGGAGGGCATTCGTTTCCGTGGTAAGACCATCCCTGAGGTCCAGAAGCTTTTGCCCAAGGCTGAAGGTGGTGAGGAGCCCCTTCCCGAAGGTCTTTTCTGGCTTTTGTTGACCGGTGAGGTCCCCACCGAGGGCCAGGTTAAGGCTCTCTCCGCTGAGCTTGCTGCTCGTGGTGAGTTGCCCGCTCACGTCATTGATCTCATTGACCGCTCGCCCGCTACTCTTCATCCTATGGCCCAGTTCTCGATTGCCATCAACGCTCTCGAGTCCGAGTCCGCTTTCACCAAGGCTTACGAGAAGGGTGTTAACAAGCGTGAGCTCTGGCTCTACGCTTACGAGGATGCCATTGACCTCATTGCCAAGCTCCCAGCTATCGCTGCCCGCATCTACCGCAACGTCTTCAAGGATGGCAAGATCGGTGAGATTGAGAAAGACAAGGACTACTCCTACAACTTGGCCAACTTGCTCGGCTACGGTGACAACAAGGAGTTTGTTGAGCTTATGCGTCTTTACCTGACCATCCACACTGACCACGAGGGTGGTAATGTCTCTGCCCACACCACTCACTTGGTTGGTTCGGCTTTGTCTTCGCCATTCTTGTCGCTTGCTGCCGGTCTTAACGGTCTTGCCGGTCCTCTTCACGGCCGTGCTAACCAGGAGGTGCTCGAGTGGATCTTGGAACTCAAGTCTAAGATTGGCTCCGATGTCACCAACGAAGAGATTGAGAAGTACCTTTGGGATACCCTTAACGCTGGTCGTGTCGTCCCCGGTTACGGTCACGCCGTCCTCCGTAAGACTGACCCTAGATACACAGCTCAGCGTGAGTTTGCCCTTAAGCACTTGCCCGACTACGACTTGTTCAAGCTTGTTTCTCAGATCTATGAGGTTGCTCCTAAGGTTCTTACTGCCCACGGAAAGACCAAGAACCCATGGCCTAATGTGGACTCGCACTCCGGTGTCTTGCTTCAATACTACGGTTTAACTGAGGAGTCGTACTACACCGTCCTCTTTGGTGTCTCGCGTGCTCTGGGTGTCTTGCCCCAATACATCATTGACCGTGCTGTCGGTGCTCCTATTGAGCGTCCTAAGTCGTTCTCGACTGAGGCCTACGCCAAGCTCGTTGGATACGAGTTCTAAATTATGGAAATTTGACTATGACGGTAACAGCGGCATGATGACTACTTCTGGTGATGTGGTTTTTGTGTAAAAAAGATGTGTGACTAAAGAAATAAACATTTTTATTATGGGTAATTTTTTTTTTACTTTAGTAGACAACCTCTAATCCCTTGAGTTATGCACTAATAGGTGAAATGTATTTGTAGACAATATATACTCAATTTATATGTGAAGACTTTAATTTACATTCAATTCCTAATTCAGTTTTGAGGCTTTCTCATATAACAGATCAACGACGCTAGTCATATGACGGATAGTATCAAGTGCCGCCTCATACGTAGCGTCAGTCTTTGGCTCGTCAAAAACAATCAACCATCCATTTCCTTGGTCAAGCACACCATAAAACACCTTGTCAAGAATCATCTGCGATAATTTGCCCTCGACCTGACGGGTATCGAGTCCGACGACCTCGGCCACGTGAGAAATCTCGACCGTTGAAAATGGCTCAATCACACGCACAAGATTCTGTTCGAGCAAAGTGTCATACAATGCAGTGAAATGCGATCGAATAATCTTATCCGAAGAAAGCTCTTGCTTGTAGTCCTCGAGTGCTTGCTCGAATTCCTTTAAGCTGCGGTTCGCATGCGCTGACGCAACAGCTTTCATGGCTTCGATATCGCGACCGGCATATTTCTGCGCCATCTTTCCGGTCAAAATTGCTAAATATGTTAGAATCACGGATATAATAGCAAAAACGTTCTCACTTACAATGAACATCATCCGACAAATTGAGCATAATCTTGCAAAGGAGCATGTACTTCAAAACGGATACAGCTAATGGGTCTTCCATGGACGAATATCCGTCAAGGGCTTCCACAAAGTACGAGTGACTAATATTAGCTTACAACTGAAAATTCAAGTCAACATATCATGCTTACGCAGTCTTGTAATCTTTGTCTTCGGCGTGCAAAATTCCACTCTGCATATCCAGATTCGCTTGCATCAAAGTAGGACTATGGTTAGTATCAAGAATATCAAGATAAAAAAAAAATGTCCTTACCAGTAAATAGAATTCGCGCTTGTACGTGCACTTGTCAATGCAGCTTTACTCTTGGGTAGGTTTCGTAAAGCATGGTACACTCTCGATTCGAATAGTTGCACCTCGACGAGCACCATTTTGTCATCAAGTCTCTTGAGCTCCTTGAGTAACGTATTGATCAAATTCAATGCATCGTAGTATGCACCTCTCTCAATATACAGTGACACTAACCGAGTTTCCAGACTCTGGCGAAGAAAGTTACGTCGTTCACTCTTCGCCCACGCGATGCAGTCTTTGGTGACTTCGATTTGGGTGTTGATAGTATCTGGGATTGCCGAAAAGTAATCAATCAATGTGCGTACTATTATAAGAATTATGATAAGACCAGTAGTATTTAGAACTTACTTATCTTGGCCACTTTTGATTTGGCAAGCCCAGACATGATTGTCCGTGATGATTGGATCAGCTGCTCCAGATCACTGATTTTCCTTAACATTAGCACTAGATTCAACCTCAGGCGTTATTCATATTATTCAAAGTCACTAACTTGTGGTCACGATATAACTCGCCAAGCTTGTAAAGTGCAGTTTCCTGTTGAGCAATCGCCTTCTCGTTGGAACCAGCTTTGGTGGTCAAGATCTGCTTATACAAGTACTCAGCCTTGGCCAAATCATTAGCCTCTGTGGCTGCCTGCGCTTCCGCCAGTGTTGCTGTAGTCATTATGTTTCTTTACCAATCGCTATTATCACTTCTTAATGACAGATCCGAAGACCAATCTGGAATAATATATGGCTGTTCAGTGTAAATGCGTGTTTGAGCTTGACTCGACGATGATGGAAACCATTAGGACAGGCACAATCGGAAGGGTAACTTGCCCTCGACGAAAGAGCGCGACTTGAACTCATCCCTTACAAGTTGTGGGCGATTGTCAACTTCAAAACCTGCAGAAATTGGGAGAATTCAAGACACTATTCATAGGTTAAATAGTAGCTAGTGGTTGTTTAAGATTGTTGAAAATGAGTGTTAGACCGAATCTGCCACAGTCTGCGGTTCGCCAGACCGTGACGCCTCGGAATCGCAAACAGGCAAAGCACCAAGTTCAAGCACATGCAGTTGCTCAGGCCCAAGCTCAGGCTGCTGCCGCTGCTCATCAGACACTGGATAAAAGATATTTGCGTCGACCAGCAGAACGAAGTGTTCCGGCCAAGGTCGAGGCGCTCGTGCCTGAAGCTAAACGATACCGCGAGTTGCGCGACTTAGAACAAGCACTTGATGCAACCATCAGTCGGAAGCGACTTGACATTGAGGATTCTCTTACGAAAGGTGCTAAGGAACGTAAGACACTTCAAGTGTTTGTGTCGTGTAGTGCAATTGATCAGCCATGGCAAACGGTCGATCGAATCGATGAGAACGCGTTTGATTTCGACATTGGCACGATTCCATCTTGGTTATTACGTATCGAAGGTCACTTGAAGGATGAGCAAGTTGAAGAAGGTGCATCGCCGCGTCACAAGTTTACAAGCTTTTTTAATAGTATTACAGTAGAACTTGATCGTCCCAAAGATTTATATCCTGAGGGTAATGCAGTCGTCTGGAACCGTAATGCTGCTGCTTCAGAAATGGCGCCAATGCTCGATTCAATAGATATCAAGCGTAAGGGTGATTCAAATGTAAATGCTAGAATTTCTCTATATGTTTCACAGTCTCCAGAGAAGTATAAAGTGACACAGGCTCTCTCAGACGTACTGGGTGGTCTTAAGGAGGCCACAAGACAAACTATCGTGATGGGGTTGTGGCAATACGTGAAATATTATGGTTTGCAAGAGCCTGAAGATCGTCGCACAATTCATACTGATGCAGCGTTGCGTGAAGTCTTTAACGGACAAGAGCGCATGACATTTCCTATGATGATCGATCAGGTCAATGCTCACTTGATGCCAATGGATCCGGTGGTGATTGATTTTACGATTAGAGTTGATCAGGAGCATACTACAGTGGAAACTCCATTTGAGATTGAGGTTGAAGTAGATGGTCCTCAACGACAACAACTGGAGAGTCTACTGATCAATTGGCATAACGGCCAAGATGAAATTCATGCTCTGGATGATCAGATTGGTTTGACGATCCAAGAACTTAACAATTCAAAACTGCGACGTGACTTCTTTGCCCAAATGGCTTATGAGCCAGCGAGCTTCGTTAACAGATGGATTGGCAGTCAAGCCAGAGATCTCGAAATTGTGCTCGGAGACCGTGAACTTCAGAGTGAGGATGTCCGACGGGCAAATTTCTATGCTCGGGAAAACCTCAAAGAAAGTGTCATGCTACTGCTCAACAAGAAATGATCACGAATTTCTATTCTATTAGAATCTATTGTATTTTATGTTATGTTACAAGCTGTAATCTAAATTGGGATAATATAGGAAAGTTATTATGTACAATCTATTAAGCTACTGTTTTTCTATCCAAATCTTGTCATCCATATAGCGTCTCAACACTTCCGGAATGCGGATTGCATTTCGCACAGGATTATAGAAATTCTCCACAATAGCCATGATTACTCTGGGGACTGCTATCGCTGTGCCGTTAAGTGTATGCGCTTCAACAATCTTGTTTCCGACTTGCACACGGGTATGCAATCGTCGAGCCTGGTAGTCTGTGCAATTCGAGGCCGACGTAAGTTCTCCCCAAGTCTGACGACCGGGCATCCATACTTCAATGTCATATTTCTTGATGGCCGAGGCTCCTAAGTCGGAAGCAGGCATGTCGAGAACACGTGCATGTAGTCCTAAACTTCCGATAATCTCTTCTTGAATCTGTAACAATTGTTTTAGCATTTCATGCGATGACGGAACAAAATTTCCATTCCTCTCAGCATAAGATCCACCTTCTTCAATAATTTCTGGAACCCATGCAAAAAGTTCAACTTTCGTAAACTCGTGCACTCGATATATGCCTCGAGTAATCTTGCCGCGACCACCAACTTCAGCACGGTAGCTTCTACTTACACCAGCTATTTTAACCGGACATTGCGACACGTCAAAGGTATTATCGCTAGCCCAAGCAGCCAACGGAATTTCTGCAGTACCAGTAAGACAAAGAAGTCCTTGCTCAGTTGTATCTTCGCTGCCCGCAGTGTCGGCCACAGATAGATTATATATTTGGCGCTCGTCGTCGGAATCGCGGGGACGGAACCCACAGGCATGAGCATATTCTCGTCGAACAACTGATGGAGGCATAGCCATTTGAAATCCATATTTGCGTGCAATACTGAGTGCATACTGTACAAGTGCGAGCTCCAACGCAACGCCATCTCCAATAAAATAATAAAACGAATTCCCAGACACTTTCGATGCATTCACGAGATCAAGGATACCCAATTCTGTTGCCACTCTGACATGATCTGTATCCAGATTTTCGTCTGTTCTAAACTCATCTAGCATTGACTTTGACGTCTTTTCTGGCGTCTCGGTAAATGGTGAGTTGAGATACTTAACGACTTCTGCTTCTTCTATTGGACTATCCGACGCTAAAAGATTCGGTACAGCATCCATGAGCTTATAGATTTGAGTTTCGTACTCTATGAGCTCAACTTCTTGTTGTGATAAACTTTTCTTAAGTTGTGCTAATTTTTTTAACGCCAGTCCTTTCTTTTCTATGTCTTTACCAGCCGCCTTGACCTGAGTCTCCCACTGTTTGCGTTGGCTGAACAACTTTGCTCGTTCTAGTTGTAACCCATTCCGTAAGGTATATAGTTCTGCAATTTTCGGTACAGTCTCTGCAACATGGGGTAACCGCCGTTTCCTGGCAGAATCAATGTACAGCTCTTGGTTTTCTGCTACATGTCGCAGATTATATCGCGGTGTTTTGAGACGTTGAGCCTTGATTTCAGCGCCAGTTGTGCCAGATGCTGAAAATTGACGGCATTCTATTCTTGAGCCTACGTTCTTTATTGCCCTCGGCAATCGTAGCTTTATCATTGTATCGGCATGTGTTTGTAATTGGCACAATCAGGTATCTCTATTGATGGGATATTTCGTACGGTATTTGGCAAACTTTCAACGCATCGCGAACCCAACCCAAATTTTGAAGGTTGGGAGCATGAACAGTTGACTTAACCTCTTGGACTTCAAAAAAATTGATTAGGTCACGTTTACAAAATTATGATTCTACGACTATATAGACATTTTCCCATATGATTAGTTTTTGAATATGACGGCTGATAGTTTTAACGAGCTGTTGAAGCCCGTATATCACGGCAAGAAACTGACAGATGCGGTCAATACTGCAGAGGTACGTACTATTCACTCATGATCTTGTTCTAGATAAGACAGATAGCTAATATTCTAGGATAAATGGCTTTTGCTGCCAGCATTTCTTAAAGTCAAAGGATTAGTTAAGCAGCACTTAGACTCATTTAATTATTTTGTGAACGTGGATCTCAAAAAAATTGTGCGCGCCAACGAGCGTGTTGTTAGTGATGTCGACCCAGAATTTTATCTCAAGTATCTAGACATTCGAGTAGGAATGCCACAGCGGAAAGACCAGAACAGTTTAACTACAGATATTACGCCTCATGAATGCCGATTACGTGATCTCACATATGCTGCCCCTATCTTTGTTGACGTGGAGTACACTCGTGGCAGGAAGATCGTGATCAAGCGAGGATTGGAAATTGGCCGCATGCCAATTATGCTTCGTAGCGAGCGATGCGTCTTGAATGGTAAATCAGAGCATGATATGGCTAAACTGATGGAATGTCCACTTGATCCAGGTGGATATTTTATCGTGAACGGTACAGAGAAGGTCATTTTGGTTCAAGAGCAGCTGAGTAAAAATCGTATTATCGTCGAAGCAGATGAAAAGAAAGGTATTTTTCAAGCATCAGTAACATCTTCAACACACGAGCGGAAGTCAAAAACATATATTTTGACAAAACACGGCAAGATCTACTTAAAGCACAACTCGATTGCAGAGGATATTCCGATAGTAATGGCGCTGAAGGCATGTGGTATTCAATCAGACTTTGAAATTTTGCAGCTAGTTGCCGGAGGGGACTCACGCTACCAAGAAGTGTTTGCGATCAATATCGAGGAATGCTCGAAAATGGGTGTTTTCACTCAACACCAAGCTCTTGAGTATATCGGCTCTAAGGTCAAGACATCCAGGCGACCAATGGCGCCAAGATTATCTGCAGTCCAGGAAGGCTTGGAAGCTCTAGCTACAACTGTTATTGCTCATATTTCAGTTAATAACCTCGATTTTCGCGACAAGGCTATCTATATGGCTATCATGACTCGTCGTGTACTGATGGCTATGATCAATCCTCAGCTTGTAGATGACAGAGATTATGTTGGTAACAAGCGCTTGGAGTTGGCTGGCCAATTACTGTCACTTTTATTTGAAGATTTGTTTAAGAAATTTAACAATGACTTCAAAACATCTATTGATAAGGTGCTAAAGAAACCAAATCGGACAAATGAGTTCGACGCACTACTTAACATTACCATTCACTCGAGCAACATTTCCACTGGAATGAATAGGGCAATTTCTACTGGCAACTGGTCGCTCAAGCGATTTAAGATGGAACGTGCCGGTGTTACACACGTACTAAGTCGATTAAGTTATATCAGTGCACTAGGTATGATGACGCGTATTTCGTCGCAGTTTGAAAAGACACGAAAGGTATCAGGACCTAGATCTTTGCAGCCATCACAATTTGGCATGCGTAAGTCAGATACAATTGCAGGTGTTATATTTTAACTAATTTATAGTGTGCCCTTCTGATACTCCTGAAGGTGAAGCTTGCGGCCTGGTAAAGAATTTAGCTCTCATGACGCACATTACGACCGATGACGAAGAAGGCCCAATTAAGAAGCTAATTTATGTTCTCGGTGCGGAGGACATCTCCGTAATATCTGGTCAAGAATTGCATTCTCATGGCACATATGGTATCTTTTTGAACGGTTCAATTTTGGGAATCACACGAACACCAAATAAGTTTGTGAAGCGATTCCGCAGCTTACGACGCAATGGTCGAGTTTCCGCATTTATAAGTTTCTACATTAATCATCATCACAAGGCGGTTCACATTGCCACTGATGGAGGCCGTATTTGTCGACCACTTATTATTATTGAGAAGGGGAAGTCTTTAGTCACTGCCAAACAAATAGCGCAGCTTAAGCAAGGCAAGATGCAGTTTGATGACTTTTTAAAACAAGGATGCGTGGAGTATCTTGATGTCAATGAAGAGAACGATTGTAATATTGCAATCTACGAGCACCAGATTGATGAGAGCAGTACACACCTTGAGATTGAACCATTTACAATCTTGGGAGCTGTCGCAGGTCTTATTCCATACCCGCACCACAACCAATCACCACGTAACACATATCAATGTGCGATGGGTAAGCAAGCAATTGGTGCAATTGCATACAATCAACTTGAACGCATTGACACGCTTTTATACTTGATGGTGTATCCACAACAGCCTATGGTTAAGACACGTACGATCGAACTTATTGAATATGACAAGCTTCCAGCTGGTCAGAATGCTACTGTTGCTGTCATGTCTTATTCGGGTTATGATATTGAGGATGCGTTGGTTCTTAACAAAGCTTCTATCGACCGAGGTTTCGGAAGATGTCAAGTCTTCAAAAAAAATACTACAATGCTCAAGCGATACTCAAACGCTACCAGTGATAGGCTTGACGGTGTCAAGATTGATCAGGATGGAAACCTGATAGAAAAGCATGCCATTCTAGAGCAAGACGGTCTAGCAGGTGTCGGTGAAAAGGTGTCTACAGGGATGGTGTATGTTAATAAACAATCTCCTACTAACGTCTCTGACACTATGTTGGGTGCTGGTAGTGGTGCTAATGGCCCTGGTAGCGGGGTGGGTGTTCCTGGCGCATCTATGCATGCTGAAGAGTACAAGGATTCGCCTGTGACGTATAAATCACCGGAGCCTAGTTACATTGACAAGGTCATGCTTACATCTTCTGAGTCAGAGCAACCTCTGATCAAAGTTCTATTGAGACAAACTCGACGTCCTGAGCTTGGTGATAAGTTTTCATCTCGTCACGGACAGAAGGGTGTCTGTGGAATTATCGTGCAGCAGGAAGATATGCCATTTGGTGATTCAGGCGTGACTCCAGATATTATCATGAACCCTCACGGTTTTCCATCGCGTATGACCGTA
Organism: Myxozyma lipomycoides; assembly: GCA_030564125.1. NCBI lineage: Eukaryota > Fungi > Ascomycota > Lipomycetes > Lipomycetales > Lipomycetaceae > Myxozyma > Myxozyma lipomycoides. The sequence continues at coordinate 43,452 of JAJLTW010000056.1, forward strand.
GGAAAGATGATTGAGTTGATTTCAGGAAAGGCCGGTGTCCTTGATGGTAGCTTGCAATACGGTACCGCATTCGGTGGTAGTAAGGTTCAGGATATGGCTCGCATCTTGGTCGATAAGGGATACTCTTACAGTGGCAAAGATATGCTTACGTCTGGTATCACTGGTGAATGCTTGCAAGCTTATATATTTTTTGGTCCAATTTACTATCAGAAACTTAAGCACATGGTGCTTGACAAGATGCACGCTCGTGCTAGAGGTCCTCGTGCCGTGCTTACGCGTCAACCGACTGAAGGTAGATCGCGTGATGGTGGTCTTCGTCTCGGAGAAATGGAACGTGATTGTTTGATTGCTTATGGTGCGTCACAGCTGCTACTAGAGCGTCTTATGATTTCATCCGATGCTTTCGATGTTGATGTATGCAACAAATGTGGACTCATGGGTTACAATGGCTGGTGCACGACTTGTAAATCTGCTAAAGAGGTTTATAAGCTCACAATTCCATATGCAGCTAAACTCTTGTTCCAAGAATTACTGTCTATGAATGTTGCTCCAAGATTGAAGCTTGGGGATGCATTGTAAACGTTTACGATATTTATACAAGTATAATTTTTTTAAGGTTGCTTCGACACTTGCACTGCTATCTAAGTTTTTTCAATATATAGTTAAATTTATATATAATTAGTAAAATAGGAACGAAAACACAAAACTAAACACACGTAGAAAGATAGTGCATACACAATACCCATCGCTCAACCATGCCTACCCTTTCAGACATCTAGAAGCTCCAAAAGCTACGGCTTAATTATACAAGTCATCGTCTCCTTCGTCAGCACCAAATGCAGCCTGGCCATCAGTAGAGATACCAGTGTTACCAGCAGCAGCGGCGGCCTCAGCATCATTGGAAGAAAATCTGAAATTACCAAAGCTACCACGCGACATTTGCAATGTGTTAGCGTAAGCCTCGTATCTGCGTAAGTCGGCGTCAGAAACGCTGCGTCTAGCAGTCTTCATGGCTTCTTCGAAGTGACCCTTGTTGATATATGGCACTGGATCCTCCATAGCAACATCTTCTCCACCAGCCTCAGCCTCCTTCTCAGCAACCTCAGAGGCCTCAATGGAATCCTTGATAGCAAATTTGGCAGCACGCTGTACAATATAAGATAAATCGGCACCAGAGAAGCCATGTGTGATCTGTGCAATTTCCCGCAGATTGAGACCAGGCTCGAGAGGAGTGTTGCGAAGCTGAGCCTTGAGAATTGACATACGCGAGTTCTCATCGGGTAAAGGAACGTAGATAAGCTGATCAAGACGACCGGGTCTAAGTAAGGCAGGGTCAATCTGATCTGGTCTGTTGGTAGCACCAATGACAAAAACATTCTTCTTCGCACCCATACCGTCCATCTCAGTCAAAAGCTGGTTGACAACACGGTCAGACGCACCACCAGCATCACCCATAGAACCACCACGAGACTTCGCAATGGAATCCAACTCATCTAAGAAAACAACGCAAGGAGCAGCAGCGCGCGCCTTGTCAAAAATGTCCCGGATGTTGGACTCTGATTCACCAAACCACATAGAAAGCAACTCTGGACCCTTCACAGAGATAAAATTGGCCGAGACTTCAGTAGCAACAGCTTTGGCAAGCAAAGTCTTACCAGTACCAGGAGGACCGTAAAACAGAACACCCTTTGAAGGTGAAAGACCAAACTTGGCATACGATTCGGGGTGCAAGACGGGGTACTCGACAGTCTCCTTGAGTTCCTGCTTGACCTTGTCCAAACCACCGATATCGTCCCAAGTGACGTTGACGGACTGGACGACGGTCTCGCGAAGCGCCGAAGGGTTGGACTGGCCAAGGGCAAAACGGAAGTTATCCATAGTAACACCAAGGGAGTCGAGAACTTCAGCATCAATAGTCTCCTCCTCAAGATCAATCAGATCCATCTTCTCACGAATCTGCTGCATAGCAGCCTCTGAACACAATGAAGCCAAATCTGAACCAACATAACCGTGAGTTTCTGCGGCAATGGTCTCGAGGTCGACATCGTCACCAAGTTTCATGTTCTTTGTGTGAATTCTGAGAATCTCAAGACGTCCAGTAGGATCAGGGATGCCAATATCAACTTCACGATCGAAACGACCGAAACGACGAAGGGCGGGATCGATTGCGTTAGGTCTGTTGGTAGCGGCAATAACAACGACATTGGCACGAGCCTTCATACCGTCCATAAGAGTAAGCAGTTGTGACACGACTCTTCGCTCGACTTCACCGTTGGTCTTCTCACGCTTAGGTGCAATCGAGTCAATTTCATCAATGAAGATGATGGCAGGAGCGTTCTTCTCGGCTTCTTCAAATGCTTTTCTCAAGTTAGACTCAGACTCACCGGCCATCTTCGACATAATTTCAGGACCGTTGATAAGGAAAAAGAATGCACCGGTCTCGTTGGCAACGGCGCGAGCCATTAAGGTCTTACCAGTACCAGGAGGACCAAACATCAGAATACCGCGCGGTGGCTTGATACCAATACTCTTGAACAATTGTGGATGACGCAATGGTAGCTCGACAAGCTCACGAATCTGGGCCATCTGCTTTCTGCATCCACCAATATCATCATAACCGACTTCATTGAGGTTATTCTCATCGTCCTCACGAATGATTGGTTCACCATCACAGTGAATGACCGTCTCTTGTGCAACTATACCATACTCAGAAGGTTCCATATCCACAATCTTAAACTCTACTTGCCGCATACCACCACGAACTGTGAAATAGTCACCTTTTCGCACGGGTCTGTATGCTTCAAGAAAATATGGCTTCAAAAACACATCAAACAAAGAACCTGTTAAACCCTCAACGGTATCGGCGATGGGCAAACACGAGATACGCTTAGCCTATTCAATTAGAAACTCCAAATAACTTATTAACAAATTAATATAGAACTCACATATTTGATGTCGGGGAAAGCGTGAACTGTAATGATATCACCGAGTCTCACACGCAAGTTGTTTCTGACAACTCGGTTAATTCTTGCAACACCATCTTCAACCTCTTCATCCGCCAAAACAATCAAAGCGGTGTCTTTTCTCTTCTTGCCCTTGACAATAAGAACGTCGCCACGGAAGAACTGGAGCAAGTCCATTGTGTTGGGAGACAAAGTGATAACTGAGTTGTCATCGTTGACAGCCTCATCGACAATCAAAGCTAAAAAATTAGCACTTTTCACCTAAAGAAAAGACAACTAGATGATAAAAATTCAGAAATAATCTCGTAGATCGGCCGGCTAGGATGACAAGCGTAGATTGGATGGAACACGATCGATGCTTTACTCGGAATCTATGAGCCTGACAAAATCGAACATAAGTTGAACAATCCATCTCATTTATCGAAAGAACACCCCGAGTATATGCACATCTAAGCGGTACAGTAATGACGACTGTTCCTCAAAATGCGGATTGACCCACCATCAAGCGTGATCTGTGATCATTAATCACCACGTACGCATGCCTCCCAACCAAAATCCGATCCAGAACACAAATGAAAGGATGAAAGGTCCATCATCTATAAGACATCAGAGCAATCAGCTTACCATTATCTTTCTTCTTCTTGCGCAAAATCGCGGTGGCGGTAGCGTCCTCCTTGGACTGTTCTGCCCCGGAAGCATCGAGGAGACTGGGGTGGTGGTGCTTCTTGTCGGACGACTCAGGCACTGGATCAGACATTGGGATCGAATACAAATAATCAAACTAGAACAACAGAAAAGCAATTTGAATGTGAATGTGAACAACCAAAACAATGCTTGCTGCAGATGAACTAATGGGATCCTGTCGAGATCGAGGTCGCGAAGGATATAGCCAGGCAAGCTTATACGCGAGCATGCGATTGAGAAGTCGAGCCAGTTTGTTCAAGTGCCCGTCATCCGGCCGTCAGCGAAGCCCGCAGAAGCCTAGGGCGCTAGGGTGGGGCTTTGAAAGTTGAAACGCATGCGCATCTGACTTACGATTGTGCTGAAGCTGACACGAAGAATGGCATGGAAAAACTCTCAGGAAGATATGATAGAACGTACATTGAACCAGCATGACTGGTAACTGGTGCGCAGCTGTTGTCAGCGCAGCTCTTAGTAAGTCGTGCTCCGGTAGCCGTGCTGCTGCTGCCTAATAAGAGGGAAGTGTCGTCGGCGCGTCGCGACCGGGCTGAGGTAAGCCGCAGCTAATCCTGAGTCAGGGCTCTCAAATTCTTAGTCACCAGCTACATGGCTGTTCTGTAACTAACAGATCAACTAGTTGGTCAACTTGCAGATCAGCGCTTTCGATCGATATCGAAACTTTTGAGAGCACCTTTAAACGAGTACCTTCTTATTGCGAACAGTCATAGATGATAGATGATATTTCAAATTTTCAATGTTTCTAATTATGGTACTTCGAGTTGACTTTTAAATGTTCATGGCCAGTCATTAGAATTGTTCATTATTCCTACATTAGTAATATGCCACTCACCGGTACCATGAGATAGCAGTACCTCTCGTTGTAGGGCTGCGTTTTTAATATATATTGTAAATTTCGGGTCTCTAGATTTTTCTTCGATGCCGTTAAAAATTTTTGTTGTAAAAGATTTGCGAGAGGATGCATGAATCAATCGCGAATGGCAATAAAATGGCGTACATAAACAAGATGGGTTACAAGTCAGGTCAGGTAGCTGTTGAGACCTGGGTGGCTTTTTTAACAATCAATGGATTGGTGATTAACGTGCGATTGCTCCAATCCGCGATCATGGAATTGGCGCGCTGTACATACATATTAAATGTCAGCGTCACAAAAAGTCTCAATTTACCAATTTACAGTCGGCAGTCGACCGCCGTAACATCACGAAATCTGAGTGTACGTAATACATATTAATCCGAAACAATCTCGATGCGGTTGAGTTGTGATTTAAGCCTCCTCTCCATGTGATTAGCTAAGCGTAGAACGCGACCCTGCAATAACTGTTAACATGCAAGGCTCGGTTAGTTAGCTAACTGAGGCGCCAGAATAATAATGGTGATCTGCGGTTGGCGACAGGACCTCTCTATGAGGGGTGGCGGCCGAGAGCTTTCTCAAATATCTACAAGGTTGAGTACACAGCCTTATACTTTATAAGAAGCATGCTCAGTTAGCTCGGAGACACGTTCTCCGCTTAATATAGACTAAGTAGGACGGAACCGAGTCCGCTTATATCCTTTAGTAGGCTGCCCCTATTGCCCTGTTCGTATATTCGCTGTTCACGCCTACGAATCACTTCAAATGAGAAAACTATCCAAAATATCCGCACGCTTCTTCCTTATATAAACACTGGGTGCATGCGCTGGGGACTATGTGAACCCAACGAAATTTAAGGCGATCAAGGAACCTATTGGCGAAGTCGGTGAGTACATGACGAAATCTAGATACGTAGGCCCTTTGTTTCATGAGCCGAGAGAGCGGCGACCGCCACAGTACACTCTGACAGAGACGCATAAAGATCGCCCATGTTCCACGGTTGAAATAGTCAAAAGCTGTAAAGGTGCTGAAAGGCTCACCCCGGGTTTTGCTGTACCTTAGTGTGCATATGTATGTACATATGTACATAATACATTCTTATCTAAATTTGCGCAGGCACCTGCTGACCTGGGCACTGGGTAATACTGGCATCCACGAGGCGAAGCACAGCCCTACCTAAACTGAATTAACGCAGTAGGTACGTGATCATCTTTCAAGGTTACCAGCCGCTGCTAATTACATATGGAGCGGACTTCCATGAAGGAAAGACTTGGGAAATTAGGAATTTCAAGATATTTAAATAGGCATCTTATGTGGATAAACTGGACGTGACTGGAGGTGGAAACGAGAGCTGGACATGGATGGGTGATCGCGGCTCGAGGCTTAAAGTAGTGTGTCACGACTCACCTCACTCACTGCTCTTCCTTACCCGAGCGGTTCTGCTCGCTTCACAATAGGGAAATGGGCAGAATGACGTTGTGCTATTAGTGCACCATGATTGCGATCCGGCTTGGATCTTCTTGAACATTGCCGTTGCTCGCAGCACTATGTACACATACATAGCTAGCAGTCTTGTTGGAAAAACTATTGGAGTCGGTAGAACGCATCATTACCTAACTCGTCCGCATCTAGTAAATAGTTAACGTTATACGTATGTACAACATAACTACGTGCAAACCCGGCGCCGCCTGCGCTGAACTGCACTGACGTCTCCCGCCTTAAACCTAGTAAGCTACATAGTTATTACAGTACTTTACACGTCATTTTCGCCCAGGGATTACAAACTAAATACATATTACGGCATGGCGCCTTCAGCCTTATAGCATATAGCAAGACGTATAAGCCCCTATTAGCCCAGGCTAGCAGCATCGTAAAGCTATCTATTTATTTATATTTTGTTACCGTTGCCCTCGTACGTTGACTCAAGTCGTCATCTATCTCATCAAAGGGCTGATTGACTCACAAGGTCCATTCTGCCGGGACAGCGGGGTTGTGCGTTTCTTCATCTGCAACTGCTGCTGCAAGTTTGTCGGTAGTTTGATCCCAAGATAGGGATTACTGTAATAGCTAATAATCTGGCGCAAGTTGTTCGTTGTCTCCCACTCATTCAAAAACGGGAGCTCCACCACCGACTGCTTCCCCTTAGTTATGTGCTAGTTATTAGTTATGTACATACATACATATGTAGTTGAGAGTTGCCGGGTCAGGAGCAGCTTGGCGCCTCCTCGTCGTCATCTCGTTCGCATTAATTAGTTATGTATAACGAAGCCTGCACGCTTAGGTCAGACTGTCTAGATTTGGATGTACAGTAATTAGTTTGGTTGGGTGCGAAAGACAGACAGCGCGCCCATTACATATCTACTGACTGTTTCGTACAGTTACCGACTTCTAAGACCAATCTTGTTCATTTTGCACGCACAACTTACTATTTTGTCCTCCGTCAATGTCGTCTGGAGTTGGCTTTCTAGAGCATGCAACCGCATCTGCCACCTCGTCAGAATGATTCGTTGTGGTCTGCGCTCATCCAGTCAACCGATTCCATTCAAACTAACACTCAAAAACCCGTCGCAGCGCTTCGCATGCGAACAAGAGCTTCAAAGACCCGGGGGCTGAGATTTGGGGGGGGGGTGCTTATTTGGTGAGCGAGAGAGCCCCTAAACAGGCTGGGACTGGGTTAAGAAGGCTGACAGCGAAACCTGGCCGCGGAGTCGCGGACGGACGCACAGGCTCTTCCCAAAGACTTGCAATGTGAACCTGCTTCCTGTCGCGACTGTACCTTAAATGCGATTTTTATTAGTTACTATATACATATGTACTGCCTAGATAATATGGCCATATAACTCTTGACATAAATAAGCCCGCTGCAGTTTCCTGGGGCCTGTGGCCCAGCAGACTAGAAATTAAGAAGAAACAAACCCTCGATCACAGCGTCGAGATGGACATGCTTGGGTTCGAGAAAGTGTAGGTGTAGGGGTAGGTTGTGGAAATATGTAAGGGTAGAAGTAACGTTAATAGGATCGAAATTCTAATCCGCTTGCTCCTCCTTCCCGCCTTTAATTTATTCTTGGACTTGCTTTGCTAGCTTCTTTTACGAAAACTACTAGACTGTTGTCATACTCACGAGTTACGTTCTGTATACGGTCTCTACGCTGTCTGTCCTTTGAACTGTGTCTCTCATATACCTGTGCGCCAGTCTGCGATTCAAAGCGCAGGCCGAACTCGCCGAATCCATAGGACCACTTACAAGACCATCACTCTCAGCCTAACCAGCTCAGTCTTTCCAGTCCGGTTAATCTGCTGCATTGCATGGCATTCTACTCTTTAGAATTACAACATCACGAAAGCAAGCGTTCAGGAGACTACGGCAGTAACCTTGACATTGTGGACGCAGCAGGCTCCCCGGTGCTCTCGTCGTCGTCGCACTCTCCAGCTGGCGCTCAGTACTACAACAGCAACCACCTCTACCAGGCCAACGCTCCGCGACACTTGCTGGGTTTAGGTGCAGTGTCTCCGTCAGTCATCGACCGACCTACGTCGTCTACAGAATCGTCCGCATCGTCTTCGTCGCTGTCTGCGCTTCAGTCTCGATCCCAGCAGTACAATCAAGTTGTGCCTATGGCGGACTATTCGTCTACGCTCGGCAAGTCACCACTTCTCGGATTGGAAGGCAAGGTAAGCTGCTCTTTACTGGAAATTTCCATAATTTTACGAAATATGGGCTTATTAACATTTTTTTCGGTTAGCCTTCACAGAAAGCCCAGATCGTAAGTTCCCACCACCTTCTCTCTCGGCGCGCACTAGTCTTCGCTTCACCCAACCCAAGTGACTGGCGCCCCCTTACCCTTAGCAAGTCTACTGCGACTCGGCTTTTTTCCATTCCACAGACCTGCCGTGTGCTGCTTGGGTTTGCCTCACCTGGGTTGCGTTGCAAGAGCAGAATTGTTGCATTTTTATTGTCTATGTTAGACACTGTTTGCTTGCAATCGTTTACTAATCTTTTTTGCAGCTTGAACAGAGACGACAGGAGCATGAAATGATGCGTCTAGAGCATATCCGACGTTTCGAGCACGAAATGCACCAGCTCTCAGAGCAGCATCGCAAGGACGAGCAAATGATATTGCAAATGGCCAACGGTGAGCTCGACGGTGTTTCGGCTGGTGGTGCAAATACTTCTACTACTATTTCAGAGCCAAACACTCCTCCAGACTACCGTGATCCGGTTGTGCACCATGTGCCTTCTAGCTCTGGTGATGGACCTGGCGCAGTGTCGAATTCTAGCGACCGTGTGCGCTCACAAACCGTACCAGTCGGAATATCCGGAATTGTGACGCCTAATGGCGTGTCTAGATTGTCAGGATCGCATCAGCTTATGACTCCGCCTGATGAGACCATTCCTCGTGTGCGGACGCTCACGTCTACGTCGATAGGTAGAAGCCGCCGGCTGTCCAACGATGACCCGCTCCTGTTTGATATGAACAAGCTTTCGTTGCGCGATTCGTGAGTCTTAGCCTATGGTTCGGATGTTATTGTGAGACACGTATGCTAACGTTTTTAGGTCTCAGCGATCGAATGATGACTCTCCCTACGGCCTCGGTCAGATTAACACCACCAAATTCCTGTTTGGCGATGACGCTAGCGGTATGCACAATCCCTACGCTACTCATTTGTCTTGGACCAACTAATTCCAATATAGATGATAAATTTCCCATTCTTATTCGTCGAGAGAGTTTCAACGTAAGTTTGGCCTTAGTTTACCATTTTTTATTGGGCTCGTTTCGCTAACTTTGCAGGGTCCGATGGCTTCCGGCCCAGCTGTTCCAACATCGATGTCACAAACCGTTCCTACAACCCAAGGATCCTCGCAATGGTCATTCATGGCAAGGAGCAGATCTTCAAGTCATCAGGCGCATTTACCAGTAATGGGATCGTTCGGTGGCCGTCAGCCCGCGCAGAACCCACATCACCAAATGCAACACCAACCTAAAGATAAGAGATCCTCAGTTGACATTTCTACAACGTTTGGAATATTTAATGGTCCACCAAAGCCTAACAATTATCCGGAATCAGCTTCACACAGCAGACAGGCATCGCAACGATCGTTGTCGGATGGGGAAAGGGTAAGCCGTACCACGCAATCATCGCCACTACTTAAAGCTAACTTTTGATAGGGCGTCCCCTTTTCGCAATCTATGGGCTCTGCGTCTGCTGTTTTGAATGACGGATTGATGCCTTCGAGCCACTCTAGTGGCATGTACCCATATTCAATGACTTCTCCAATGTACCACCAGCAGCCAAACGGGTACCCATACCCTGTCTATGGCAATAGTAACAGCAACGAGAGACCTGGCAATCACTTTAGTATGCATCCAGGAACTGCTATGCACCATGGCCACCAGCATTCCCCTTCAGTTGGTATGATGCCTCGCGGCCCTGTTAATAACGGCCCTGCTAGTCGTCGTCAAGGCGAACAGGATGTTAATAGATTCGCCAACGTCATGCTGGAGTCTCTGGCCAACGAGATCTACTCATTATGCAAGGACCAGCATGGATGCAGATATTTACAGAAGAAGCTTGAAGAGAGGAATCCTGTTTATCAGAATATGATCTTTAACGAAACGTACCCTCATGTTGTGGAGCTTATGGTTGATCCGTTTGGAAATTATTTGTGCCAGAAGCTGTTAGAGCACGCTAGCGACGAGCAGCGCACTCTCCTGGTTAAGACTGCTGCACCACAATTGGTCAAGATTGCTTTGAATCAACATGGTACTCGTGCATTGCAAAAGATGATTGAACATGTATCCACGCCGGAGCAAGTTCGATTGATTGTGGATGCGCTGAAGACTAATGTGGTTGAGCTGATTCAAGATTTGAATGGTAATCATGTTATTCAGAAATGTCTCAACAGGCTCTCGACTGAAGATTCGCAGTTCATTTTCGATGCTGTCAGCAACAACTGTGTCGCTGTTGGTACTCATAGACACGGCTGCTGCGTGTTACAGCGTTGCATTGACCACGCATCCGAAGCTCAAAAGCAGCAGTTAGTCAATGAGATCACAACACATGCATTCACCCTCGTGCAAGATCCGTTCGGTAACTACGTTACTCAGTATGTATTGGACTTGTGCGAAGTCAAATTTTCGGACCCACTCATTAGACGGTTCGCTGGTAACGTTTGCACTTTGTCTATGCAAAAGTTTAGCTCAAATGTTATTGAGAAGTGCATTCGTATTGCACAGCCTTCTACTCGCAAGGTTTTAATTGACGAGTTACTTTCCTCGGTATTCCTCGAAAAACTTTTGCGCGATTCTTATGCCAACTATGTAATCCAGACAGCTATTGATTACGCAGACCCGCAGACAAGAACTATGCTTGTTGATGTCATTCGTCCAATCTTGCCTTCGATTCGCAGCACTCCATATGGTCGCAGAATTCAGTCCAAGATTCTCACCGCTAATTCGGGAGCTACTGGTAGCGGTAGCGCTGCTAGCAGTGCTCACGCTAGCACCGGCTCGCCTACAAACAATGGGGCCCCTTTCGCTAACGCACAGTTTCCTATTCGCGGTAATGGAAATGCTATGATTAGTCGTCGGATGCAGCCATTTGATGACAATCATCCAAGAGGTCCCCAACAGGAATCTCCCAAACAATCTCAACCACCACAGCAGACCTTTGCTGCGACAGTAGGCAATGGACAGTTCAAAGCTGCATTTCCTGGTAGAGAGTTTGGTGGTTACAACTACATGTAAGAAAAAAGTGTGAGACCTTCTCGCACTGTGTATCATTGTTATCGTTTGCGTTCACCGGGTTGTTTGTTCTTTCATTTTATATACGGTAACCACCAGATTCCACTCTGCATTTAATCAGATTATCTTGGTCATTCGTGCATTTTTATCCATATTTAGCTTGAGACCGCATATACTTAGTATTTTAAGGATAAAATACTTTTTTTTTTAATTTGTTTGGTCTCTATCAGAATGGGCTTCAAATACTAACAACTTTTATTTGTTTTTGCTCGAGGTTTTTGAAGAATCAGAATGTTTCATGAATTTTACTTTTATTTTTAATTTTTTATTTTCACAATTGCTGTACATTGTTAAGAGTACGTTCCATTGTTTTGTATGATTTTGACTTGTGAATTGTCGTTATGGCTTATCACTTGGTACTCATTCGCTGGTTTCTCTGTATAATTTTCTTCATTTTTATATTACAATTCTGCAAAAGGAAAGTGTACGTTTGTTGTTGTGATCCGCAGTTTGTCGTCATAGTTTCTGTTGAAAAGATTTATTTTTCATTTCATTTGTTTGTCTATTGCTTTTACGATCGACAGCAAATGTGTACAAATTACGGTTTTAATGTCGCTATATGTTGTTTTAGTTAGTTAAATATACATGTTACATTTTTTTATTGCCTTGTATGTTGATTAGGTACATCGTTAGGCAAGGGATTTCTAGGTAGCCTGTTAACATCAGTCGAAGAGCCGATCGTGGTATGAACAGCTATAGCGCCTCGTCTGTAAAACGTCAGATTCCTTGCTTCTGGGCTGATAATTTGGGGCAATGAAGGTATGGCTAGTTAGTTTGATTATCAATCAATCTGTAGAAAGTGGATCATGCGTAATGACCGTCACCGACATCGGATCAGGACCCCGATGGGTTGGGGGTGAGGTGAGGTTGGGACTTGTGTGCCCAGCCCAAACTCGCACAGTTAAAACCGTCGTTGAGAATCAAAAAATTCACGTTCCCAATAACAAAATACATTTTATTAACGCCTGGCAAAAGAATTCTATACTGTCTAAAAAATGAGCATCTGACCAGGCGAATTGGCCGGTGTGCTGTAGAGCGGCCGGCTCCGGTTCCGTCGATGGCGCCGACAAAAAATGTCTTGAAACCTTTCCCAGTCATGCTTCGGGCCGACCAACGGCGTGTCCTACTTGATCTTTCTACCCCTGAGTAAATGAGCCGCTAGGTCTTGAGCCGCATATTTATTGCATACATCACGTGCGCATTCAAGGACTTAGGGTAGGCAGGGATAGGGTGATATTTTGGCCGAGGCCTAGATTAGGTAGGGCACAGATGGGCAAGTGTTGTGGTGCAATAATGCCACAGCCTCGTTTGGGGGCAGACGGTGCTATAAGAGCACCAAGATAAGAGATGCAATCGGTATCGTGGATGATGATGAATTGGGTAAATAGCAGTTGCCTAATGCGCAGTGACATGAAGGGTATGAATTTCTCAGCAATTTTAGCCGTAATTTAGTGGCATTTAAGCCAGAATTTTTATTACAAATTATTGCAATTATGTCGAACGATGCGTGAGTATTATCATTGCTGTTTACGGTGCTTGGCGATGCGCTTGCTGCTTCGGAGGTTCCGTCCTCGACTGGACCGCACCGTCTCGCAGTTGCGATATTTAACGATGCTAACTTCAAGTCACAGAATCCCAGATTCTGATCTGCCGATTACCAGTGATGATGAAGCTGATACAGCACCACTATTAGCAACGGACTCAATTGCAACTACCACAACAGCAAACGAGATGCCGTTCCCCGCTGACCCAGATACCGTCAATGCTATTTTCGCCCACAATGAGGACGAAGCTGAAGCTGGTTCCCACGAGGCCGCTGCTGCTCGTAGAGACAGAGTTGGAGTGTACTACTCACAGTGGAAAAAACAGCCTATCTGGATTCGAGCCGCTGTTGGTGCACTTGGTCTCGTGCTTATCATATTCATCCTTAGAGGCTTTTGGCACCTCGTTCGTGGACGTCCGCGTCTGCAAACAGAGAGTGTATGTATGACTCCTGAGTGCGTGACAGTCTCCGCTGGTATTTTGGCTGACGTTAACTTTGCGGTGGACCCTTGCGAAGACTTTTATCAGTACACTTGCGGCGGTTGGGAGGCTCTTCACGATTTGCGTCCTGAGCAGGCTGGATTCTCAACTGCCTCCGTCATGAATGCCGAGTCTCTTAGACTTCAACACCAGATTCTTGAAAGTCCATTTCCAGGTGGAGATGCTTCTGATCGCGAGATCTTTGAGAAGGCTTCTGGTGTTTACAAGGCTTGCATGAACACTGATCTCATAGACAAGCTTGGTGCTACACCCATTTATCCCATTATTGAAGAAGTCCTCAACTTGTATTCAGTATACACTACTACTCAGAGCGTACAATCATGGATTGACCGCTCAGAAGTTTCTGCCAAGGCAGTAAAGACCGCCGCTGAAGATTTAACTGATACTGCTTTGTTTTTGCAAAGATACGCTATCACTGCTCTGATGCAGTTTGATATTGATGCCGATGACTTGGATCCTGATTTTAATATTCTTCGTATTTATCAACCTCTCAACGGTTTACCCTCTAAGGAATACTACCACCGCACAGTCATCACTGATGCATATGCGGAGGCTATCAAGAATGTTCTTGCTAATGTTCTTACTGACGCCAATTCGACTTTGACTCCTCACGAGCTTGACGAAAGATATGCTCAAATTGCTAAAGATGTTGTTACTTTTGAAGGACAGTTAGCTGATATTGGCCTTGATCTTGAGGAATTGTTTGATGGTTCCAAGACCTACCACCCATACTCTGTTCGTCAACTCCAGCAACTATTTAACGGATTTGATTTTACGCACTTCATTGGTATGATGGCTGGTCCTAATAAGCTACCTACTAAGGTCATTGTGACATACCCCAAGTACCTTGAAGACCTTGGCTCAGTTATGAGTACAACTTCCCGTGAGACGGTGCAGACGTACTTTGTTTGGAAGGTGATTGAAGTTTTGGCTGGCCATTTGTCTGCCGATGCGGCTAGTCCGGTGACTGAGTTCCGTAATCTTTTGCGTGGTGTCGACTCGAATGTTAGGACTGAACGTTGGCAGTCGTGTGTTCGCGAAGTTGATAGTTTGGCAGGCTGGATCCTCGGTCGTTACTATGTCAACTCTGCTTTCTCGCCTAACGCAAAGAAGCTGGGCGAGGATGTCATTCTTGGAATTAAGGAAGCTTTTATTGAGAAGCTCAATATTTTGCCGTGGATGGACACTAAGACTAAGAACGTTGCTATCCAGAAAGTGCACAACATTGTGCAGAAGATTGGATATCCTGATGAGTCTCCCAATACCCAATCGGCTTCCGATTTGGCTCGTTACTACAAAGATCTCGAGATCAGCCCTACTGGATTCTTCGATAACTACGCAAATGCGCGTAAGCTTGCTGCATTTGAGGGATGGCAGTCTCTTGGTGAAAAAACCGATCGTGCTGCTTGGGGCATGACCCCGTCTACTGTCAACGCTTACTACAACCCTCCACTCGGAGAGATTGTTTTCCCAGCTGGTATCTTGCAGTCTCCTGTGTTCTCTGAGTTCCAGCCAAGCTACCTCAACTACGGTGCTTTTGGTGCTGTTGCTGGACACGAACTTTCCCACGCCTTTGACAACCAAGGTAGAAACTATGACGAGAATGGTGTGCTTAATGATTGGTGGAGTCCCCAAACTTCTCAGGAGTTTGAATCTCGGGCTGAATGTTTCATTGAACAGTACTCTGAGTACACTGTTACAGATGAAGAAGGAAACAAATTGCACGTTAACGGAAAACTTACCGAGGGTGAAAACATCGCCGACAATGGTGGTCTTGCTGCTGCCTTTAATGCCTGGAAGAAGTCTGAGCTCGTGGCACCATCACAACTTCTTCCTGGCCTTAACCTGACAAAGGAACAGTTATTCTTCGTTAACTACGGGAGATGGTGGTGTGGCAAGATGAGGCCCGGCACCGCTGCACAATTGGTATACACTGATCCTCATTCACCAGCATTTGTTCGTGTATTGGCGGCTGCAGACAACTCACAGGACTTCATTGATGCGTTCCAATGCAAGGACAAGCAGCCAAGATGCGTGCTGTGGTAGAGTTTAAAATTATTCAAATTTTTCATTGTTATTTTTGTACTGTCATTTTCGTCTAATAGTTTGCAACTCTTTTCTCCTTTGAAGTCATATTACTGTACACATTAAATGGCAACACCAAAACCGAAACCTACAAACATCCTATTATACAAACTTATCCAAAATACGGAAGAAAATAACGAGAAAAAGCCTAAGAAATTCGACAGAAAAATCTTGCACAACATCGGCCAGGTCCGAACATGATTCTGACTCACTCACTACCTTTGAGTAATACTGAATCATACTTTAGAGAATTAATCTCAGCCCATTCTTTCAATATCGAAGCTCCATATGCAGCTACCTCTCTAATTGTAGAATACATTTGAATGGGGAGTGCAAACTTGTCATCTAATGGTCGCAGGCCAGGACCTGCTCGGCTACCACCCAACGTAACAGGAGTGGTACTCGACAGCACCTCTGATGAGGACCTCTTGGCCCAAGTCTTTGGGAAATGTGATAACAGCATATCGACCGGCAGCAACCGCGTTCCACGTTGAAAATCAAATGCTGCAAGGTCTACACTTTTCGATATCTTCAAAAGTATATCGGTCATTTCTTGCAAAGAATGATTTGGGTTACTGCCATTTGCAGAAGACACAGTTTCCGGTGATTCTACCTCGGCCTGTAGAACGCTTTGTATGGACTTCACCGACTGTTGATATAATCCTGCTATTCTTAAGTATACGACTGCACGAATCTGATATCCTAAACCGGCCAATCCAAAAGCTTTGCTCGCTTCATGTAGATTTATAACATGGCGCGCAAATGGCACCAAGGTAGCCCAATTTTTACTTGATGGCACTCGGTTTTTGCTTCCTGCGCATTTATCATCGTAGTAAAAAGCAACGAGGTATGCTAGGAGTGCATCAGTCGCAAGTAAACCAGCAAGGCTAATATTGCTACTCTCCTTGTAACGATCTGATTCATGCTTCCTATTAGTTGCCAGCACAATCCAATGTTGCACTTTACTTTCCAGCACTTTGATATCACTCTCAATTATTCCTGCACTACTGGAAATACGTTGTATTGGAGATGATGTCATAGGCACTAACGAATCCCCGTCCGGCTTGCCCAACGAGAGCACATCATTCCGTTTCTTGTTTAGAGCGAATGAAGTCTTCTTGGCTGTAGCCGTCAAGCCTGGAGTTCCAGGAGTTGCACTACCTTCTGAGCCGACAATTGACGGGGGCGGCGTCAACGTGCTTGTGTGCTCTTGGGTCGGTGACCTGCTAGCTGAGCTCAAAATAGGCGATAATCTCTCTTTTCGTGTAGGAGAAATCGACGAAGACGCAACCGCGATTGCACGCTTCTTGGGAATACTCTTAAATGATGCGGTTTCATCAGGCTTGCGTTTCTTTGCGACATCAGCTGCAACTAAATTAGCATGACTGCTATCATTGGTTGATTCAGGTACCCGGCGCTGCTTATCTAAGTCGTCGGTCTTCTTTATCGGTGGTATTCCGAGTGTTGATCGCAGTTTTGAAGGCCGCACGTGTAATACTACAATACGACGCGTATCATTAATTTCGTTTGTGAACGCACCGCCTTCCTCTTCGATACGAATACCTAGCCCCGATAACTTTTCTGATTTCTTATCATCGTCTGCTTGATTATATAAATCTGGCAATGTAGGGCTGAGCATAGCACGGGGTAGCTCTGGCTCGCTATCGTCTAGTGATATGTCGTCCATAAACATTGATGGAAGTGACGGACTCAGAATTGCGGGAAGCGGCGTTAATGGATAATAGTCAACATCAGCAGGTCGTGTGGTCTATTGTTAGCTTCAATACCGCAAGTCTTGAATCAGCTTACTTTTCTCTTTTCCCTTTCTTTTGTATCCTTGTTATCCTTGCCATTTACAGCCCTTTCTTTGAGTGTACCTTCACTACGCGCAGGACTGTCGGTCCACCCATTTTTACTCTTCTGTTTCTCATCTTGTCGACTGGTGGATGAACTGCGGTCCTGAACCATAAAATCAAGATAAACACTAGCAGGACTTGCTATATTTAATCTGTGAAATTAGTAAATAAGACTCGGACCACCATAATTGTTATAACTTACGTCGAACCATCAAGATTACCAGGTTCGCTCTCTCGTCGAGGTTTAACATGCGTGTCTCGCTCTCTAGTCCTACCCCGATCATGTTCACCTTTAACTGTTTCTGACCTTCCACCACCGCTACCGTGACTCTTATCTCGGTCTGATGCTATACTTGGAGTCTCAGTTCCGGATCGTCTATCTCTTGAATGTGATTGGGGACGTGAAATTGCATGACGACTTAGTCCGCCATTCTTTTTTACAGGCTCTTTAGCAGCTAATGGTAAAGAAGAGGTTCTCATCGCAGTAGCATCATCACGTTTTGAGACCTTATTCGTATAGTTTTTGCTTGTAATCCGGTCCATATCTTTTGAGCTATTTTCGCTTTTCAAACTTTCGTTAGGAGCCGGTGACCGTATACCCTGATGAGAATCTCTGTCAAACGAGACTGGTGCAGAATCATTAACCGCTTCTGGAATATACTCTCCGGAGCTAACACTTAGTGCATCGTCGTCCTCGTTCTCGTCATTGACAGTGCTATCGATACCTGTAGAGCCCGAACCTGTCTTTTCTGTTTGCTTTACAATTCGAGGGACCATCAAACCAAAGTTGCGTTTACTGGAAGAATTCGAAGTAAGATATGTAACATAGTCCTCCCTAAAAGCCGGGTTGTAGTACGGATCCGGAGTAAGTTTTGTTCGCAGCCCCAGAATGCGCTGGTCGGTTGGATCTTCCTTTTGGCTGGCGCTGGCGGACTTCTTAGCTTGCGAATCAGTACCAGCTGGAGAAGAATCACTTGACATGCTATTATGGTGCAGACTAAAAAGACAGCCTGCAACCGGCGTGTAGCCTTCGTATTTCTGTCACGTAGAGCTCTTCTTGCGCGGGCCTGAAGACTCAAAATCGAAAACTTGGTTACGAACCAACACAGACTGCACGAACGCACAATTCAGCCTTCAAGAGAAAGCCAAATCAGTTTTAGCTCAGAAGTAATAGCACCCACTTTTCCAGCCGGTTATCCACAATCGATCTGGACGCCGAGTTTTATACGCGCACCACATTCTGTCGTTCCTGCTGCAGGCTCCTTCGCTGAGGAAGTTTGCTCTCTAGGCCCCGAACCCGGACTCCGAACCCGCGCACCGGTTGCCGTAGCTTCAGCATAAACTAACTCGAGTCGCTTGACTAAATTCTACGTTGACTCGCTTTACGAGAATGTCGTATACTGTAATTTGCTTTCATTTTATGTTTACAAAGTTGCCAAAGAAATCTGGAAAACTTAGATAAGACCACCATCTTGGTGAGCTGCACTGTCGACGACTTTGAATGCGGTAGTGCCAGAGGCAATAGCAGCAGCATCGACCTCTGCCTTCTCGTACGCCTCGGGACTGCGATCTAATAGCACTTGCAAATCCTCATCAGACAAAATAACGTCTCCCCTGCCCTTCAAAGTAAACTTCTCGAGACTCTCTTCTCCAACTAGCAACGAATTTACGTCGTCTTCACCTGAGCTGGATAGTAGACTTCGAAATTTGCCCTTTTGAATAACTAACTTCTCCAGTTGTCGCTTGGTGCTAGCCTTGTCCAGCAGAGTTTGTTCAATAGTATTTGCAGTTGCGAGACGATAAATGATCACAGGTTTTGTCTGGCCAATTCGATGGACACGGTCCATGGCCTGCAAATCCTGCTGAGGATTCCAATCGCTGTCAAATAAAATGACCGTATCTGACGCTGTGAGATTGATACCGAGACCACCAGCACGAGTGGAAATCAAAAACAACTTGCATGACTCGTCATTATTAAACCGTTCAATCTCTTCCTTACGCTCTGGCTGGCTGACACTGCCATCTATACGGCACACCTCCCAACCGCGAAGATCCTCAGCCCAGTCATGAATGAGTTCAAGCATTTTTGCAAATTGAGAGAAAATTATCACCTTGTGGCCACGTTTAAAAAGCGCAGGTACAAGACGATCGAGTAAAAGCATCTTTCCTGATTCGTTTACAAGAGACTCATCAGGATCCTTCACCGTACTATCAGGATCGCCCCAAGGTGTGTAAAAGAGGTAAGGCGAATCACAGACAAGTCGTAACTGCTGGACAATATTTTGCAGTTTTTTGTGATTTACAGTGCCATGAATTGACTTTAACTCTCTTTCGGCTTTGACATATTCATCCTCAATATCAGGCTCCTCTGTCATCGTTTCATCCAATAACTTGTCAAAATATCGCTTGTCACCTTCCTCCGTCTCATCGTATGTGATTATCTTACGAGTCGCAGCTCGTTTTCTAATACCTCTGGAATTTATAAACTTGGTAGTATCCGAGGCAGTGGGAGGCTCTGGAGTGGGAGTGGGAGAAGGCTCCGCAGACGCAGGATCCACAGGTGCAGGAGCTTTAGTCTCATATGCTGATAGAAGATCATCTATAGACGCCATCATATGTTTTCCAAAAGACTGATCTGCAGCTTTTTCAATAGAATCCGTAACAGGTTGCGTAGTAAGTTTAGCAAGAAGCTGTTTAACAAGAGAAGGAGGAGTGGCTGGTGCTTCGGTAGCCAGTTTCTTCTGTGGAGGCTCTGATGCCATGCTGTCAATATCTGCTTCACGTAGACGCTTCACACCGCGAAAATGAAAAACTCGATTAATCAAATACTCATGGATATTGTGGGCTAACAGTTCTTTATACATTTCCTGTTGAACAATAGTCATCGGCGCATATAAAACATATTCTCGCTTTGGTGGAAGTGAGAGTTCAACGTCCGATTTGAGTCGTCTCAACAAAAATGGCTTCAAGATTGCATGAAGATTAGAGACAATGCTGTTTCTATTCTCTTCATCAATAATCTCCTGTGTACCATTCTCGCGCTCTAGAGCCGAAAAATCGAACCATGACTGAAACAGTTCCAAGTCGTGAAATATATCGGGAAGCAAGAAATTTAACAAAGACCACAATTCAGCCAAATTATTTTGTAGCGGTGTTCCAGTCAACAACAATCTGTTTGCAGATTCAAAAGACTTAAGCTCCTTGATAAGTTTGCAATTCATATTTTTAATTCGGTGGCCCTCATCAATGATAATGTATTTCCATGAGTACCTGCTCAAGAACCTAGAGTCACTAAGAATGAGTCCGTAGCTTGTGATTATGACAGGGAATTTTGAGTCGATCCTTCGAGGGAGCTGCTTTCTAATATATTGACGCTCGTTAACTGTGCCATGATACATGACTGCCGGGATGGAAGGTGCAAACCGATTAAATTCATTAACCCAGTTAGACAAAGTCGAAACAGGTGCAACAATCAAAAACGGCCCATATGTCTCCTTTTCACGAAGATATGCAAGGAAAGCAATAGTTTGCAATGTTTTTCTGTGAAATAAGTCAGCGATACAGCCGAAAGTAAATCTAAAATACCCACCCTAAACCCATTTCATCTGCCAAAATGCCATTCAAGCCATTTTCATACAATGATAAAAGCCATTCAACCCCAGCAAGTTGGTAATCTTTCAGAACACCACCAGTAATAAGGGATGGTTGTCTGACAGACAGAGAGGAAGGCTTGGTCGTGACATCCTCATCATTATGTTCCTCGTTCGCGGCCTTGCGAAGAGCGTCAGTGGTAGACAAGTTGCTTTGAAGTCCAGACTACTCGTTAGTATGAAGTTGTATACGATAGAAAAGAACAAACCTCATCTCCAACAACATCCACAATATCATACGATTTAGTTCCACTACGGTGCTTCTTTCTCGGTTTGAGTTCGATTATATCATCATCAGTACCTTCTTCCTTCTTGCCGTGGAAATGTTCATCGCCGCTCAAATCATTGCCTTCGCTCGCATGGTCTTGCTGATCTTCGTCTGAATCATCAATAACATAAACTTTTTGCTTGGTACTCCGCCCCTTCACTGTTTTATTCTTGCTTTTCAATTTCTTTTGCGACTTTTTGCTGTCATTTTCTTTTTGTTTTTGTTTTTTCATGTCATCTTTGTTATTCTTCTGGGAGATCGTTTTGCGCTGTCTTGTGTCCTCATGGCGTCGCTTCTCCTCCTTCTGTTGCGCCATACGCTCTGTCAAAACGGAGGTGTATACCTTGGACTTTTCCACAAGAAATTTGAGACGAGCTAATTTCTTGTCAATATGTAAATCATTGAATTGGCGTTGTTCCTGGAAATTCGGTCAGTAATATGCAAAGCAAACCATAGGTAGTTCCGTACGTCAGTCAATGGCTCAGGTGATGAAGAGTCAGGAGGTGTATCTATTGCATTATTGCCATCTTCCTTTTCAATCTTAATAGATGTCTCTTTTTCATCCTTGAAATTTGATTCCTTGTTCTCAACCTTGATAGTGGGTTCCTTGTCGATATCGGCGGATGTCGCGTCGTCTAAAGGCTCTATAAATATTGCTGGCTCCGCATTTTCGAGATCGACGATACGTGACTCTGGAGTATCCATTCCTTTTTTGTAAACTAGTTACCAACTATCCTGATCAGGAATATTACAGCCAACAGGTCAAACAAATACTCTGTGAGATCGAACTGCTGAAAAATGTGGTGTCCCAACCAAGGGGCGCGCTCATATCGCGTTCAAAGCGAACGCGCTCTAATACAGGGCCACATCCCATCCTCATCAGCGACAGGTACATATGTATGCAGATTGGTCGCAACTAATGAGACAAATTTACAGCGCCAGGTAAGCATATGATAAAATCCATGAAAGATTGAATTCTGCTATTTTTTAAGGAACATCTCATTTGACGAACCGTAGTAAAACTACTTTTTGGATGCCCCTTAATTCATTCCAAATATTGTCCACTCACACTGTAGCACATGCAAACAGTATGCTATAGCTTTTTAAAATACTTGTATGACATATATTACAGCTAAAAACCAGAATTTTTTATTTCTTTAGTTTTTCAGTTAACTCTGGGACAGCGTCGAACAGATCAGCTACGAGACCAACGTCAGCTATCTCAAAAATAGGTGCATCGGGATCTATTTTGTTAGTCTATTGAACGTCCGCTAATAACACCAATCATAGCTCACCTTTGTTGATTGTCGCGATTGTCTTCGAATCCTTCATACCAGCAAGATGTTGAATAGCGCCAGAGATACCGATTGCAACATAAAGCTCTGGTGCAACGACTTTACCTGTCTGACCGACTTGTAATGAGTTATCAGCGAATCCAGAGTCAACAGCAGCACGGGAGGCGCCAACAGCAGCACCAAGTGCGTCAGCAAGTGGGAACATAAGCTTGTCAAAGTTTTCTTTATCTTTTAACCCGCGACCACCTGACACAACTCTCTTCGCACTACCCAAGTCAGGGCGCTCGCTCTTAGTGAGTGACTCAGAAACAAATTCGGATTTAGCTTCAACTTTGGGATCCACAGCGTCTTCAATGGGCGCAGCAGGTTGGCTACCTATGGCCGCTGCTGTAAAGGCTGACGATCGTACAGTGACCAATTTAATCGGGTCGGATGATTTGACGGTCAACATCACATTACCAGCATAAATTGGACGCACGAATGTATCTTCAGACTCAACTGCAGTAATATCACTGATCTGCTGAACATCGAGCAAGGCGGAGAGTCGAGGTAAAACATTCTTTCCGAATGCGGACGCTGGTGCAAAAACGTGAGTAAATTCTCCACTCTTGATATTCTCTGCAATGAAGGGCGTAAATACTTCAGCAAGCCCCTAAAATGATATTAGAAAGCGATTCTTATCAATTCCAAAATTTAAATCACTCACATGATCATAAGCTGAGCTAGAAGTAGTAAGCACTTTAGACACTCCAGAAACAGTTGCTGCTTCGCTAGCGGTATCCGTAGCTTTGGATCCAGCCAATAGCACAGTGATAGGACCACCAAGCGTTGTTGCTGCAGAGATCACTGAATAAGACGGCGAGCCTGCTTCTAAAACAACAAGAGTTGCCAGGCTCCGGCGGAGATCAGCCAGAGTTCTGTGAGAAAGGTGGGCAGCAGCTGGTCGCCGGAGTATAGCTGGAGTAGGCTTGAAAAACATACTGGTGTCTCTCAATGTCAATATTTTTCTTTTGTATCTCAAAGAACGCTAAGTAACGTGAAATTGTCCTGAACGCATGCAACTTTCTCCTTAAATTTCGACAATTTAATACTGATGTCTGGAGTGCGATGGACGTGACACGTGAGCCTCGGGACTCGGAAAGCTGTAAAAGACCCTGAAGCCCTCATTTTTGCGGAGCAACAGGACAACAGCGGAAGCGGTCCCGGCAAACTTCTGCCACAATAACTTCTAAAAATAAAATGTCGACGACCGCATTCTGCACAATTCGTAAGCGCTTGAGTCTGCTGTTGACGCTTCACTTTTGCAGATTGCCAACCAGAATAATACACACAGTCAGAAATCTCAAGAGGGTTAGGGCACTTTTAAGAGCAATATGGCAGGGTAACTCCGGCACAAACGCAACGCGATATCGACGCTTGTGTTACCCCCTTCGAATTCGATCAACGAAAGCGACACTGCAACAAAACAGGCCAAGGGATCCAAAAATCGTCTTCATCGAATCGACCAAATTTCCCGGGCGATTGCTACGGGCCACAATCGAATCGACAGTTGTCTACACGCCAAGATAAATTACGCTCCCATTTGCGATTCAACATCATGGCTGATACAGGTTCAGAGCTTCCTGCACAGGAGAATTTAGAAGCGAGGGCACCTCCAGCTACTGAACCCCCGGTTGAAGCTGCCTCGGGCACGCCTGATTTCGCTACAGATAAATTACCGGTATCTACAGATGATGTCAGAATGCACGAAGTTTTGGAAGCTGACGCGTCTGAACAGTCCACGGTGAGATCAACAGAAGGGCTGCCAGCTGCGTCGGACGCGTCGAAGGAAACTGTTGCCGATCTTGAAAATCCCACAATTGAGCAAGCATTGGTTGCAGACACTTCAGCTACAGGGGATATTGTTGACGACGCTGCGGAGGATGTCGAGATGGCTGCTGCCAGTGAACAAGTCGGGCAACAATCAATTGAAAATGAAACTGCTTTACCACAAGATGAGGGCTCAATGATGGATATTGACGAGCCATTAATAAATAGAATTACTGAGAAGGTTGAGGATTCAGTGGTAGTCGACGAACCTGGGCAATTGGCTGCATCGAATGCTGATAATACGGAAGAGCAGAAGCGCACACTAGAAGAAGAAGCAAGGGAATTCTTGGTCAAGCAGACGCACCCTGTCGTGATTCCGTCGTATGCTGCTTGGTTTGATATGACAAAAATTAATGATATCGAAAGAAAGTCCTTACCGGAATTTTTTAATAACCGCAATCGTTCAAAAACACCAACAGTGTATCGCGATTATAGGGACTTTATGATCAATACTTATAGACTCAACCCTATTGAATACTTGACAGTTACTGCGTGCAGACGTAATTTGGCTGGTGATGTTTGTGCAATCATGCGAGTGCACGCGTTTCTCGAACAATGGGGATTAATCAATTATCAAGTTGATCCAGAGACACGACCATCTACAGTTGGGCCGCCATTTACAGGTCACTTCCGAGTTGTAGCAGATACGCCAAGAGGATTACAGCCATTACAAGCCAACATTGCTGGGAACGTACCATCTAACGCCGCTGGTGTAACTGGACCGCCTGCTCCACCCCCGAAGCCTGAATTAAACCTTGAGATTCGACGGAATTTATACGATACTGCTCAAAGTGGACTAGCATCGGATACTGCAAATGGCAACGCGAAAAAGTCATACAGTTGCGCCACCTGCGGAAATGATTGTACACAACTGCGATATCACTCAATGAAGACCAAGCAGACTGATCTCTGTGCTAACTGTTTTCTTGAGAATCGGTTCCCTGCGACGTCTCAATCTTCAGATTTCATCAAGTTTGAAGATTCGTCTCATCTATCAGCCGGGAGAGATGTACCATGGACAGATCAAGAGACGTTGTTGTTGTTGGAAGGAATGGAACTTTATGATGAAGATTGGAATGCGATCGCTGATCATGTTGGTACACGCACACGGGAGCAATGTGTCTTGAAATTCTTACAGCTACCTATCGAAGATCCATATCTTGAATCCAAGCCAGAGACTCTTGGACCACTACAATATGATCACATTCCTTTATCACAAGCAGATAATCCAGTGATGAGTGTTGTAGCCTTCTTGGCTAGTATAGTTGACCCTGAAGTTGCAGCAGCTGCCGCACAATCAGCACTGCCAAAAATGACTAAGACCATTCGTGATCAAATTAGTAAGAGTGCAAAGGAGTCAGAGTCTACGACAGAGGGGCCCACTACTGATACGAAGGCAGAAAACGGAGAAGATGCGGTGACTGAGACTGTCAAGAAAGCAGCGTCGGTAGCACTTGGTGTTGCGGCTGCTCGTTCACATTTGATTGCGACCGATGAAGAACGTGAGATGGCTAGACTTGTCAATACACTTGTGAGCATGCAACAACGAAAGCTTGAGCTCAAACTGGCCAAGTTTAACGAACTTGAACAAGTCTTGGAAGCCGAGCATCGTGCTTTAGAGCAAGACCGACAACAGTTATTCCAAGATCGTTTTGCGTTTCAAGCCGAAGTGGTGGCATTTAGAGCAGAGCAAGCAGCTGCTGCTCAACGGGCAGCAGCTGCTGCTGCTGCGGCCGCTGCGACTCTACCAAGTATTCCAGAGCCTGCTGTGCCAACACCTTCGGTTGTTTCGAATTCTATTGGGCAAACTATGCCAACTGATAGCGATATGGTCGCCCATGCCGGCGAATCTAAAACCATGGGACAAAATCAAACGCAAGAAGAGATTTTGCTGCCTAGCATGGACTCTGCACCTATCCCAGACATTCCACAAATTTCGTCTGCAACTGAGGCGTTTGGCGCAGAACATTTACTTCAAGAGATGGTTGCAGCTCCCGAAGAGCCATTAGTACCTGATATGCCTTCTGTTCCTGAAATGACACCAGTGTTAGAATTGCCGTCAGCTACGCCAGACATACCAGCAACGACTGAGTCATCTACAGAACAGACTAGTGAACAAGATTCAGCGATGCCAGATGTACCTATGGATATGGAAAGCTAGAGTTAGGGCTTAGTCATCTTGTGTTGCTTTTTCATTATACTTTTGTTTTATGTAAATTATGTGCTCTAAAATTCGTTGGTCTCATTATGTTATGATGTTACAATAGGAGATAATATTAGAAATGTGATCTAATAAAGTCTGATTTAATTATGTCTATTTAGAAATGTAATTCAGGTGCAAGAATATATTGATGCTTAGTCTAGCTTTTGTTCTAATCGACCTTCTGTTTCTCTATCCGCTGCTTGACTTGATCCATCGCGCGCTTAATCTCTGCGTGTAGCTCTTCCGCGTCCAGCGCTTCTACAAGCTTATCAATTTTACTTTCATCCAGTAAGAGTGACTCTTTACCAACAATCGCACCAGGTGATTCAACAACATTTGTGAAAGGTTTCGCCCTTGACAGACCATATATCGACGTTACCGTAGCTGAAGGTTCCAGCACCAGCTTCTTATTATCTACTAACTTTTTGAGAATAGTAGCGCCTTGCCATGCCTTCCAATGTGACCACATGCGGTAGAGCATATAAAAACCTGGAATATTGGGAATAATCGGGATCAGCGCAAACGGAAGTGTCAATGGAGCTATAATTGTGCTCCACGTTAGTAGCTTGAGGTGCTTCGGGACGGAGGTAGTCGCGAATGTCGAAATCAATGGAATCACATCCTCGTCGTGAATATACCCCCGGGGATACATAACTGGAACCGCAACAGACCCAATTAACAAAGCATGATCATCAGCAGACTTTGGAACAGCAGGTTTCCAAAACTGCCATGCTTTAGCAGGAGGATCACCGAATAGTGCTGGAGGAGGCCGAGGAATCGATTTAAGTGACCATTCCTCGTAGGGGAACCTACTCAATGCCGCGTTGCCGAACCGTGTAACGTGAAGCTTCCAGCCTGATTTTGCGGCGCTCCAACCTGACCATAGTTTATGAGCACGCTGCGTGATCTTGTCTTCGATTGAACTCGGTAAGTTGTGTGGCAAAGTAGCGGCCGTACGTTGGGCTATGATGAGCCTGCTGTGAGTCGACAGAGGCAGTATAAGCAATCTCATTGTAAAGTAATAGGAAAAAAAAAAGAGCAAGAAAGCTCAAATTGACAAAGATCACAGGAATATGTAGTTAAATCCTGATGTAGTATATCCTGTTGAAGGATCTGATATTGGAAAAGCTGGGGATGACGACCGAGGAAGCCTTAGTGACGTAGCCGCGAATATTATACAGACGCCAACAGGAGATAGTTATAGCGATCGACCAAGCTGCGGCAGCGTTCACGGCAGAGATCTCGACTGTCTACCTCTGAATCAAACAAAAAAAAACATCCAAAGACCAGGATCATCAACCGACGGCACTCTCAGTAGCGAGACCTACCTCGCGTGCTTCTTCACGGCCAAAGAGACGTGATGGTGAAGCTCCTGGATTAGCGCGTATGTATGTAGGTGCATTGAACACCTAAGGCTAATATTAACCTTGGCGTCCCCTTGCCCATACAAAAAACCGTGCTCAAACGGGGCCTTAAACGCTACCCGGCAGTCTGCACGTGATCAATCCTATGTGACGGGTTAGGGCCCCGTTCAGAAGCTTGAGTATATAAAGGTCCAAGGATACAGCGAGGCTTTAATAATGCAATATATATTAGAAGGCTTGGGCTTCGGCCCAGCATCAACAATAAATGGAGTTTAAGCCTAAGCAATAGGAATCCCGTTAGAGGGCTTGGCCTCTAACACAACTTCCCACGCCGTAAGAATTTGATAGAACTGTTTGCCAGCAAGGGTCTGGTGTAAAAAGTAACAATCAAGGGTCTCGTACCGATGAACAGAGGACTGTGGACGCCTGGTTGCGGGTGAGCCAGACACTTCCGTTCTTAATAGATTTAATGATCATTAAAAAAATAGACAATAATTTTCAATGACACGCCGCTCTATCGAGAAAGATAGGGCGAATCTTTAATGTTCTGAGAAGTCTAACGGTCAGGTTCAGGAAGGGCTTTAACGACCGCATATTGGAGGCCAGCTCGTCATGAGAGAACCTGGGAAGCTTGTATAGAGACAAATTCTAAGTGTAAGACTGACAAGTATTGCATAGAACGCCATGGTAGACATGCTTACGGTTGCGAAATGTCATAGCTTGTGCGAACTTGGTGGATTCGGCAGCATTCTTCTTAGCAGGCTGATAATGAATAATCGATTTCTGGTTCATCGGCTCTTCTCGTCGCGCATCGCTCAAATACACACTCTTAGTTCCATGGCCTCAAGTTTTCACTGAAACAGTAATATCTTTGTCATAGTCGACAACTCTACTTTTGCTAAGGGCGAGCAATGGATCGCGGATTGCTCGTCCGTGATAAATGCCACTATCCATCGCTACAAATTTTGCAGTCGCTCGGCAAAAATAATCTCCAGTCCAACGATAGCTTGCAGCTCTGTAGTATAGTGTTTTGTAGCAAATCTGCAGGCAATGTACGTAGAGTCTGTAGACCAATTACTAAGCGTGCGAGATAAAATTTGTTTGTTTACAGGACGAAGAGTCGTCGTTATCAGGTGGTAAACGCCATTATCAGCACGCCCAGCAAAACTTGTCCACTCGCCACAGAAAGCGTCCATACACACGTGACCCAGCAATTGTGACGGGTTAGGGCCTTGGCCTGGGTAGGCGCATCCATCCAAATCCAAATCCAAATCCGTTAGAAGACATACCACTCAACAACATAAGCATTCTTAGCGTGTCAGCTTTCATAGAGAAACGACGAATCGCAAGAATATCCCTCGCTGCGTTGAATAATCTTTCAACAGCGACCTCGGACGCTGGAATGGCCAGGTAATCCCTAGCAGCTGCAGCAATCTGAGGCATTTCCCGCCTGTGGTCTCTCCACCAGTTATAGAGCCAGGTTTGGTCTGAATCCGGATCCTCATCAGCAACAGGACTGTTCTCGAAGTAGCGGTCGATGTCCGACTCGAGTACCTTCTTGGAAGAGCGAGCACGTTCCATCAGCCGTCTGCGCAAACCATTACCGAACGTTGCAGCACCCGTTGATATCTCTGGCAAAGCTTTCGCTGGCACATCTGAGCTAACTGAAATATCCTTCGGATACTGTCGGTGAAGACTTTTGCGAATATGTTCGATGATTTGACGAGCCGCATTTCCATCTGCCAGTTCATTGATGATCAGTTCCCCCTTCAACCTCGGATCAAGAAACAAAGCGGTGTAAAATGTATCGCATT